>OZ023265.1:91845320-92152820 GCA_964006375.1 Tillus elongatus
ACAAAACTTGAGTATTTATTAAATTTAACACAACTTACAAAAGCCTAATACTACTTACTATTTATAGTGTACTTTTTATTTCTGAATTTAGAGCTCTTCCTTTTTTAACAATGACAACCCCCGAAATATGGCCAGTAATAGTTGTTTAAATGTTAAAGTTACTTATATATATATATATATATATATATATATATATATATATATATATATATATATATATATATATATATATATATATATATATATATATATGTATGTGTGTGTGTGTGTGTGTGTACATGACTCTCGCACAATTCATAGACTAAGAGGTAACGACACCAACTGCTATTCGTATGGTTTATTCAATGTTTAATTTCGACGCGCAGTCAATGGATGAGTTCTTCGCTAGCGATGTACGATTACTGGTCTTTACGGTCGAACATGGCCCTACAAGCACCTTGATATAATTGACGGAAACCAAGATGGTTGCTTCAATGAGTGGGCCCCCACAATTTTTGTTTAATTTATACTAGTTTTGATGATTTATTTAATACTCTCTTGAAGCGGTGGATGTGCCACACCAAAAAAAAAGTGTTATTACTTTACTCACATAGTTTTTCTCTGGCACTTGTTCTACCCTGAGTTTTCGTGTTGTTAGACTGAACTGCCACTCTTGTTGATTGTCTCCTTGAACTTTTTGCTTTTCAAAACCTTTCAACCTAAAGAAAATCTTCCTCGTTCCAAATTTTTTTCTAATCCCAAACTTCTAATATTTTTCCCTATCTGTTTATTTTTTTATCGTAGCGACCGTAACCAATTAAATTCTGTCCTTAGGCCACCTTCAAAATCTTTCATCCAAAAAAATTTCACACAATAATCCCCTTTCATTATCTCCACGGATACCTCATTCTTAATTATTGTTGGTGTTTGACTTTATATTGATTGATTTCTTAACCTATATACAACATTTTTCTTGTCAATTTGACATTTGTTCGTAAATGAAAACATCTGATTTATATCTAGGTTATGACATCTTAATATTCCTTATTCTAATAAACAATAACATCTTAAACTACCTAAAAACTACTTATACATTTCGTATTCTCCAATATTCACATTCTCTTGCTTTAGTCTTTCATTTTTTATTTGTCCGCACTACGTTATATCATTTTTCGGCAGTCTTTTCTGTCCTGGATATAACTTTCACTACGTATACACCTTTCACTCCTATAAACTAATTTACAGTTGTCATACTCTTGCCTTACTCCCTTTAATCTAAACATACATCATATGTGGGAATCAATCCTGATTTTAATTTTTTTAAGCCAGGTCTTATGATATGCCTGTAAAATTCAATTTTAATTTTGTCCCTGTCATGATAATCATTCACTACCTCGACATTGCATACATCAAAGAGTAGGTTTTTTTTGTTTGTGTATTGAAGTTTGTTAGGCTTTACATGGGTTGTTCTAGAGTATTTTGTTGGCTTGTATGTTGTTCAATTTTCATGTAAGGGTGTATACGTGTGGATATTTTTTTTACCTTCCCCTTATAGATACCATATCAATATATATATATATATATATATATATATATATATATATATATATATATATATATATATATATATATATATATATATTAGATACTTGTTAAAATATGCACAAGAATAAAAGCAGCTCTGCTTATACTCTTGCGCATGTAGTCGGTCAATAACGATAGAGGGTGGTTAAACAACACAAAAATTAACATATTTCGTTTGGCAGAAATACCTAAATTATTTTATTATCTATAGGACGTATTTATATATGTATATATATATATATATATGTATATATATATATATATATATATATATATATATATATATATATATATATATATATATATATATATATATATATATATATATATATATACGCATCGCCACCGAAATCATTCCATATAATAATGGTAATAGTGATAATATGAAAATAATAATAACTGTTAATCTTTGTTACCATCACTCAGAAAAAGAGATAAGATTAGAAAAAAATGGTTGAAAAATAAAAAGAATACAAATATTTATCAGGAATATATTATAACTTATGAAAACACTCTTTCGTCCATTATAATAACTAGTGAAAATAATTATTACAAGTTAAGTTAAAAAAAGCACGTAAAAAGCCAAGAAAAGTATGCAATGTTATTCGGCAAGCTATCAAGCATCAATGTTCTCGTCTGAAATTATCATCGTCAAGATCTAGCAATGGAGAAATATTAACTGAGAGTACTGTTATAGCCAAGTCAAATATTTTGGTACAATAAATCACCATGCTGCTTCTATAAATTCACTCTCAAACATTGGAAGTAAAAATAACCGAGATAGCTTATTGCACATGTAGATAATAATTAATTGATTAGTGTTATCTCTTCGCTAAAAACATTGCTCCCGGAGACGCTGTGAAAAATTTGTAAAAAAGCGGTTGACTCATTTCTTGGCAGAGCATGACATTATATAGTAAACAGTTTGGATTCTGCGAGGGTAAATCTACTGAAGCAGGTCCGCATGAGGTTATTTCGATAATCTTAAATGGATTTCATTCAAATTCTAAGTCTTGGAGTATTTTTAGATCTGCGTAAATCATTTGATACTGTTAATCATACCAAATCGATTATGAAATTAGATAATTTGGGCATAAGGGGAGTTGTTCTAAAAATTGCATTAAAGACAGAATACAGCGAGTAAGGGTGAATGGTGTGTTGTGTAAACCTATCACCATAGGTTGCGGAGTACAAAAAGGTGTAATACTTGGCCCAATCTTGTTTCTTATTTGTTACATGTTACATGTTGGATACTGTTGGAATATAGTAAATATTGTACACTGATATCTTACGCCGATGAGACTGCCATTCTGAGTAGGGATTCTTCTTGGAATTGTACATATGATAAAGCAACTGATATTATGAAAAACTTGTGTAGTGCATTGAAAAATTATTCCGTTTATATTGCTGAAGAAACGAAATATTTTTATTTTACCACCACTGTTGCGGGTCTGCCTCCTTCCTCGAGACACATAGTTATCACTGAGAATCAAACTGTGGTAATAATGGTAATAGTTCAAGGTATTTAGGAACGAAGCTTGACCAGCACCTAAAATAGTGGTATCATGTAGAAAAAGTTAACCTTAAAGTAAGAAAATTAATCAGAACTTTTTATGAAATAAGATATATCTTAAATAATGATACTTCATTTACAGTTTGTAGGACACCTGTCGAGTCGGCTTTGAGATATGAGTAGATAGCCGGCCACCCCGGCCCATCCCCCTCCACTTTTCTGCGCATGCGTTGCCAGATGACGCCACTACGGTGGGAGTCAACTGACAGCTGTCAGCGGGTGGCGGGTAAACTGTCAGCTGACGTCACATGTTCCAAGATGGTCGCTGCCACTATCTGTCAGCGAGTGGCGGGTAACCTGTCAGCTGACGTCACATGTTCCTGTCAGCTGTCATTTGTCAGCTGACGTCACGTGTTCCAAGATGTCCTCTGCAGCAACCTGCCATCTGGTCGCGGGTAACCTGTCAGTTCACATGTTCCAAGATGGTTGCTGCTGTCAGGTTCCAAGTTCCCGCTTGCCGGCATGTGGTTATACATACGTGTTGAGCAGGCACCGGCTGTCGGTAACCGAGAATGTAAGGTTAAGGCACACACACAAATGTGTTGTTTGTTAGGTTATGCCGGCTGCTGCCCGCTAGCCGAATGTGAGGTTAGGACTCCTGATTCCCCATGCTGAATGTTAAGTCGTGTATGTCATAGGCTATGTTTGTTGACATCAAGCATGTGTTGTCTCTGTGACGTATAGGACTCAGATTCCCGCTAGCCGAATGTGTTCTTAGGTTATTGGTTGCCAAGCAACAGTCTCACAACGTGTTGTATATGTCGAATGTCTGTACACATGCTTGTTTGTTATGAGCTTACCATGTCAAAATTTGTGGTTATGTTTATTTGTTTGCTAGGGTTAAGTGCTGTATGTTTGATGGTGTGTTTGTTGTTTGGTTGCTATGTTAGTTTGGCGGGAAATTTGAATTTTATCGAAAAGGTCTGCACATGTGCAGAGTACATATATTTGCTGGAGCTATTATTAATTTTATTATGTACTTTGCACACACACACACACACACACACACACACACACACACACACACACACATACACACACAGTATTCAGATCACTACATACGAGTTTTCGAGTACGGGGTTCTGAAGTGTAAAATTTAGTGGTTTCCAATTTGCTTATAAAATTTCTGGTTTTAAAACGGAAATTAGTGCTAATTCAAGTAATCATAGTGAGTTGAAAAATTCTACTAAATCAGCCGTAAACAGGTATTTGATTGAATATCTATAACAGTTAATATTAATTCTCTTCACCGTACGGTGAGGAGAATACCGTATCTTATCACGTTGGTGATATCCCAATACCTGAATTACAGATTCCTTTATTTCGCTATGAATATCGAGAAATATAAATACACTGCTACAAACAAATAAGAGTATTATGGAAACTCAAAAACTGGATTCGGCTCCTGCTACCAGGGGTGGTCCGAATGTAATCTCAAATGTTTCTGAAGTCAACAGTCAATCGAATCGTTCATCTGATAATCTCACCAGTTAAAGACCTATGTCATTCTCCAATGTTGTTAAGTCATCTACAGTTGCAAAGAAAGATCAAGCGTTAATCTTTCCTGTGATTGAAGGCTTCCAAATTGCAGACTATATAATTGCAACCGGCAGTAAAGTAGGCCCAGAAAATGTGTTAGCTGCTTCTCGCATTTCAAATAACAGTATTCATTTATCTGTCGTCTAAGCAGCTAGTTGACGAATTCATACAAAACGAAGGCGGGGTAAATATCGAAGATATATTTGTACCAGCAAGACAATTAATTATTCCCGCCAAGCGGCTAATTCTCTCTAACGTTCAGTACTGTATACCCAATTACGTACTGGAAGACACTCTGAAAGAACTAAACCTAAAAGTAGTATCTCCAATATCACATATTGGAGCCGGACTAAGCCTGCAAGGTTACAGGCATGTACATAGTTTTAGAAGGCAAGTGTATATCACTCTAGACGATCAACAAACGATACCTCCTACGTGTCTCATTAGATTTGAGGACGAAGAGTATCGAATTTTCATTTCAGATGAAACCTTACGTTGTTTTAAATGTAAACAGCTTGGACATATAGCTGCCAAGTGTAAGTAAGACAAATTCACAAAATAAAAGACCACACCCACCAACAACTCCGACAGAAGATTCAACAAGTATCACAATTGATATGGAAAACAATACGCCAGAAAAAACCACTGAGGAAATAAACCCATCAGGCGCAATTCAGATTACTACAGAGCAACAAGCCGAATCAACAGCACAACTTAAAGATATATCACAACGTACAAAGAAACGAAAATTCGACACTGATGATACTGATAGCTACAATGATCTACAACCAATGTGGAGCGAAGACGCAGACAAAGTTTTAAGTTTTGTTGATTTTGTTGATTTGTTACAAAATGTGAAAGGAAAAGACAACCCACTTTCTATAGCGAAAAACTACACAGCTAATGTTAACAGCTTGATAACATTATTCAATGAAGCCTGACCCATGGCAAGACATCGCGCGTTAAAGGAGAGACTAAAAAGACTGATGACATCACTCTTGAAAGGACTTCGAAATGAAGGCGAATCAGTAATAACACCACTAGGCTCACGCAGTTCATCACAACAGTCTCTGAGTAGATCGTTCCCTGTAGAAAGTCAACTTAGTAACATAAGTAATACCTAATAATTCTACCAAATAATAAATAGCATTTATGCAACACAAACACACATTAAATATAACGACGCTAAATGCCAAGAGCTTACGAACTGATTTTAAATGGAACACAATGGGAAACTTTTTGAAACACACAAGTCCAGATATCCTTCTTCTTCAAGAAACAAATATTGATAACCTTCCGGCCTGCAGCAATAATCTATATCAATATCAATTTTGTATTGACGCATGCACATCTGAATACTCAGGAACACTGATAGCTATACGCAAGAATTCAAATTTTAAAATTGTCGAGACAAGTATAATCCATAGATCTTATGCACAAAAAATTGTGGTCAAAGATTTTAAAAATACCTGGCAGATTTTCTGCACATATATTCCAAGAAATCAAACTTTGGCGCGCGATGTACTTCAAAACCTAAAATTACACTGCTTGCAACAAATGAGGGACCACCCCGATCACAATATTATATTAGCTGGTGACTTTAATTGTACAACAAATCCTGCATTAGACAGACATATCTCAAAAGAAATAGACTCAAAATTGACACAAGACCTGACCAAGTTTATCAACGAATCTGAACTAGAAGATTGCTGGAGATTTTTTCACAGAGAGAAGGGCGGCTTCACCTTTATTTCACAAACGTCACCTAGATCAGCCTCTCGTTTAGACAGAATATACTGTAGCCGAAACCTACTGCAAACCTTAAAAACCTGCTATACTCAGTTGTCATTCTCAGATCATTTGGCAGTCACAGTCGAGTTTCAGAAAACATCCAGTACACAAAAAAATGTCCGTACTGGAAATTTGACAACACTTTACTAGATGATTTAGACTATACTGAATACATGGAAACATTTCTTAAAAACGAAATAAAAAATTTAACAACCACTCATTTGGTGGATGAGTGGGAAAAATTAAAAATAAGAGTTAGAGATATAACAGTATTATACACTAGGCAAAGAAAACAGAATGAGACATATGAGCCTAAATATTTGCAAAAACTTGTTTCGGATTTAGATTATCGATATGCAGAGGTTGATCCAAAACTTGAAGATTTATACAAGTTACAACAGAATGCCAAAGATGTGTACAAACGAAATACAGAGAAGAAGCTTTTGAGGTCAAAATTTGAGAGGCTCGTAAGTCAGGATATCCCTACAACAGACAATTTTCTAACATTCGATTCATATAAATCCATGACACATCTTCGAACACCCCATGGCATTGTGACCGATATCCGCCAAATATCAACCGAAGTTGTTCGACACTTCGAGCAGAAACACCAAGAAAGTTCTTCTTCCAGACTTAGTGAAGGCAATATTCTGTACACCAACATACAAAAAATATCAGACAGTGACAAGCGAATTTTAGATAAACCGTTTGACGAAGAGGAGATACTTGCGGCCTTAAAATCGCTTAATAAAAATAAAGCCCCAGGTATAGATGGAATAACACCGGAATTTTACCTCAAATTTTGGCATTTGCTTAAAAAATGCTTCTCCAAGCTAATACATGAAATACACCAACGAAATGAACTACCCAAATCTGCAAGAAAGGCAGTTATCTCACTAATATACAAGAAAAATGATCCATTTGAATTGGAAAACTGGAGGTCAATCTCCCCCATGACAACGGATTACAAAGTTATTACAAAAGTTTTATCAACAAGACTATCTTCTGTTATAGCTTCCGTGATTGGAGATGACCAAAGCTACGGAGTTCCTAGGAGAACAATCTACGACTCACTGCATCTGCACAGAGATACTCTTCACTACGCTAATGATCAACAGTTGCCCTTAGCACTGCTTAATCTTGACCAGAAGTCCGCTTTTGACAAGGTTAATCATCAGTACCTATTCCATATTCTTAGTTTAATGAACTTTGGCAAAACTTTTACCAACCTAATTAAAATCCTATACACTGACAGTATCAGCCATGTAAGAATAAGTAACATATTAACACGAGAATTTAAATTTTCTAAAGGTATTCGCCAGGGATGTCCTCTGGCAGGATTACTGTACATAATATGAATGGAACCCTTCCTGGCATTATGCAGAAATAACCTAAGTGGCCTACGAATTCCATCGTCTTCCAGAAGTCTTACCACTACCGCTTATGCTGATGACGTCTCTATTTTCATTTCTAATGAAGGTGATTTTCCCCGCTTTAACAAAATATTTAATATATATTCAAATCTGTCAGGCGCAATCCTTAACAAGGAGAAATCACGAGGATTTTGGACGGGCTCTTGGAGGGGGAGAATTGACAGACCACTGGGATTTGACTGGTCAACTAATAGAATCAGAGTTCTTGGTATCACCTTGTCACACGATTTAAAGCAAGATGTTGATTATAATTACGAACTTGTGACGCAAAAACTCTTACAAAAGTTACAAAAGTGGTCGCTAAAAAAATACACTGTCTATAATCGGACGAAAAGTAGTAATTAATCAGTATGTAGCACCTATTCTGTGGTATACATTGCAGATTATCCCGTTTACGAGTAAACAGCTAGATAGTCTCCAAAACATGGTAACTGACTTTATATGGAACGGAAACCATTGGGTCTCAAAAAAGGGTCTATGTGTTTCGATAAAAAATGGTGGGTTAGGTTTGGTACATATACCTTCAAAAGTGAGAATGTTCCGATGCTGGTTACTTAATCGATTGATCGAAGCAGACAATAAACCCATGTGGTCAAACATTTTGAACCATCTAATAGAATCAGGCAATACCCTTGGATTATCATGGCAATATTTGTTTGTAAACAACATGAGACAATATTCCAGAGAAACAAGTCCATTTGTACAGTCGCTGGTTGAAGCTTGTGAAATTGACGTTCTGAAAATTGCGAACTAAGGAAATTCCATAGAAGATATCAAAAATATGCCATTAGTGATGTCAAAACTAAACGACGTGGGCATTAAACCTCCTATTTTTATCGCTAGATGGGTACAGTTGGGAGCTAAACTAATGGGAGATATTATCCAAAACGGCCGATGGATGTCAGAAGAAGCTATACAGATCAAATTTCTTTCAGGTAGTTCACTTATTGTACAGGAAAATATGATTGAAAAATATCGTCTTATAAAAGAACATTTTCCTTTACCGGCAAAAGACAACACCAATCACACACACTCCAAAACAATTAAATTCTCTGAAGATGGCCAAACTGAGACACAGCTCAACAAACATACCAGGAGAAGATTTCAAACAGTACTGACCATGAACAACCTGAAACTTAACCTTAGTAACGCACTTCCAGGAGCCTGGATTGATGAATAAATCAATTGGAATTCATGTTTTAATCCACTCACCCCAGGCTTCATAGCAGATGTAAGATGGAGATTTTGTAAAAACCGCATCGCAGATCCTGTTTTCCTAAATAGAGTAGGTTTTTTAGCATCAGACAACTGTCCGTTTTGCACAACAACAAAAGGGACGGCATGGCACATGATCGTATTAAGGTACAAGAAATATGGGGCCTGCTGGAGCTTATGCTATGCGGACTCTTGAATAGGCAACGTATATAAGTTAAAGACATTATTTGTGGTTTTCATACAAGCTGTAGAGAAAGTGTACTTGCCAACTTATTGTTAAATCTCACTATCAGTACCATATATAGACTCTTGTTAAACTACCTAAAACAACAAACAGCCTACTGTCATATAAAATGGTTTTTGTAGCAAGAATCAAAGCAAGAATTTTAACCGAATATGCATGGTACATGGGAAAACACAATCTCGCCAATTTCGAAAATAAATGGTGTGTTGATGGTATTATATGCTTTCTTCATCAAGATACTCTTCAGTTTTCGTCTCTTATGGAGTAAATAAAAACTAAAAACAATAGTGCGAACATTTGTATAAAGTGTGTACATAAAAATGTATAATTCTTGTATAATTAATTAATGTAGATGTATGTGTATATATATATATATATATATATATATATATATATATATATATATATATATATATATATATATATATATGTATATATATATATATATATATATATATATATATATATATATATATATATATATATATATATATATATATATATATATATAGACACTGTGATTCTAGTTAGTAAGAAAAGTAATTGTACTTACATGAAAACCTCTGCAGGAGATTGTAAATTATTGAAAAATGTATAGTTTTAAATAAATAAATAAATAATAATAATAATAATAATAACACACACACACACACACACACACACACACACACACACACACACACACAGAGAGAGAGAGAGAGAGAGAGAAGGCCTGCTAGTTGAGAATTGAAATGGATAGAGATAGAGACAACTAATTTGTTTTATAGAAAATCTACCGAAGTGGTAGCACGGACTCAAACCTGTTACCTGTAAAAAACGGACAAACAGCTCAAGACAACTGTGCCATCGAGGTATATAAATATTGTAGTGTTAAAGCGGCTATATATACAACTGTCTTTTGAATGTATATCTAAATTACTTTAAATAAACGTCATATATGGGTTATAATTAAATTATGATGAATCGTATTAAAGCCAGCCAATTATTATACATTTATTACGTGACATATATGATGCTTTCCCTTTTACATATGGAGCGTGTTTATCTTATACATGCATGTGGGCAGATCACGACTTCACAGATTAGCCGTAGGCTTCATGTACAGCTATAACAGTTACTTGTTTTGGAGATGTTATTTTGCCTAGCTACAACAGAGATGTTGCATGATATCAGAAAACAGTTAATTATTTCTGTTGAATGTTAGCGTTATACATTAAGTTAACAAAATTTACATATGTAATTCAGGAAAACATTTACTGTATGGATATATAGAGAACTGATTTACATAAGGTGACACATTATTCATTTGTTTAAGCATTGGTGTAAAAGTTAAAATCTTTTGACTGCATACAGTTTACAAGAAACTGTACGAGGAGTGTTTAATAATAACAAACTCAATGTAATACAAAAATTTTCAAATATGAGGTGTATATACGAGGGGGTACTCAATGCTTTTAAAAGGGGGGAATTAAAATACACACACACACACACACATTACAGGTACTGACAGACTGAACTGAAATGTCTTTGTTGCTGTTTAACATATGACACACGCAAACACAATGCGTTTCGATGGTGGGGGTGTAACCTTTGGTCTTGTTTGAGCTTGTACCCGCTGTTGTTTGAAAGGACAGTTACAAACCAGTCTTGTGTTAGCTTCCAAAAAAGTAAGAAACATATAGATTTTAGCTCCTGTGTGTGTGTGTGTGTGTGTGTGTTAAATACGTAGACTTGTTGCTATGGCGTTTTCAATTATTGGTGAATGGACAACAAGAAACAGTCGTTATAAAATTTTGCAAAATACGGTGCGTTTCAAGTTGAATTCGTTCAAAAGCAGTGGCATCAATGATACTGAACAATGGCTTAAGAACGGTATGCAAGAAATTTACAAGAGTGATTCGAAACTTGAACACCGACACCAAAATGGGCTTTACATTCTCCGGCTTGGACAGAGACTATCATGGCCGTTTAAAAATCTGTCACTTTTGACGTTCGAAGAAGTGTGGTCGGAGTTGCACAAGATGTATCAGAGCAATAAGGGGGTCGTCCAAGGTTATGCATTCACCATAAGAGCCACCAGCCTAGGATCACCACAACAAGACACTGCTCAAGCAACCACTTCACAAGATTCTGGGTTTTTGTTGAAACAACACGTTACGGAAACAAATCAACAAGTGAGTGAGGAGCAATCATCACGCAACCAACAACACCATCACCATCACCACCGACACTACCATCACCAACACCAGATGACAAGCAAGAACTGGACGATGAGGGTCCCCGTTGTTGTGCCATCTATTCAAAACGATATCCACCAACGGAGAGAAGTTGCTGTGACAAATGTTTCATCAAAAAAGGTCAAAACTTGGGAAAATTTCTTAAAATGGCAATACACATACGACAGGAGAAAAGTTTCATGTCCGAACTGTAAGAAACAAATGTTGAGAACATCCATATATAGACACAAGCAAATATGCCCAAAGAGACCAGACGCTTATTTGGTACCCGGCTATGACTCATACCCAGTAGAATGACATCATCACTTCATTCGTGTTGAAGCTTGCATAGAATCTGGTTTGTTACCGTACGTAGAACAAGTTAGTAGATAGGGCGACACCTAAGACCACCCCTCCACTTTTTCTGCGCATGCGTCGTGACGTCACACGCATCCGCATGACGTTGACCGTTGACATCTGACATGTCACCTCTCATCTGTCAGTTGTCATTTACCTGTCAGCTGTCAATGTCAGCTGTCAGCTGTCATTGACCTGTCGGCTGTCAGTTGTCACCTGACCTGTCATATGACGTCAAATGTTCCAAGATGGCCGCAATCAGGTTTGGTCTCCATGTGTTATGTCGATTCCAGCTATCGGACTGTTTGTTGAGGTTATGTTCACATACACACATGTTGTATGTTAGGTTAGGTTGTTTGTTAGGTTATCACATATAAGCATGCTGATTCCCGCTATCCGACGGTTTGTTTGTTGAGGTTAAGTCTCCCCCACGTGTTGTATGTTAGGTTAGGTTGTTTGTTATGACATGTACCAATTAGCCTGATGTTTGTTGACATACAAGCTTCATGTGGTAATTTGTGGTTATGTTCCATACCGATTCCCGCTATCTGACTGTTTGTTTGATGAGGTTAAGTCTCCCATGTGTTGTATTTTAGGTTATGTCGGCTGCCGGCTACCCCGCTAGCCGAATGTTTGTTATGAGCTTACCAACGTTTCTTAGGCTATGTTTGTCTATTTGTTTGTAGGTTATACACACAGCTGTCATATAAGCTCACCATATGTTGAATCTTTGTTATTGTTTGTTGAGGTTAAGTCTCTCTCCTATGTGTTGTATGTTTTGATGGTCTGTTTGTTGTGTTGGTTGCTATGTTATTCAGTTTTGGCGAGAAATTTGAATTTTATTGAAAATTTGTGTCTCTGTGTGCAAAGTTCGACCTTTTGAATATAGGCACATTCCATATTAATGGAAGTTGGTACGGTGGGGAATGTTCCCATATTCAACTGGTCGAACCTCACACACATATACATAGCATAGGTAAGCGATACACACATAGACAGACAATTTTAATTTTTTTTTTAAGAAAAGCGTACGCCACAAGTTAGATTTGAACCCGAGAGCTAGAATGGAACCGTATATCTAACGTGTTTGTATTGCCGCTATACCAATTGCACCACGGAGAACTATAGATAAACTTTGTTTTATGCTGCTATATATATATATATATATATATATATATATATATATATATATATATATATATATATATATATATATATATATATATATATATATATTTATACATGTATGTATTATGTTGGTAATTACGTATTTAAAAGATTTTAAAAGAGAACCAGTTGAATAAACAAACGCATTATTTATATATGATACTTAACGTGTTTCTTATATATACATAATATCGTAAGAAAAAGGTTAATGGTACCAGGTTTTTTATGTGGGCGTTCTCTATTAAAGTGAATCCGAATACATCGTTGACCAAGTGGTGTATATATAAGGAGTGATCAATATTAAAAGTAACAAACTCAATTTAAAAAAATCAACTATGATATATGCAGGTTGTTTGACATGTGTTGTTTGAAATGAATGCAAACAGACTGTTGTTGTTGTTTGACAGTGTATATGACATACATAACAGTGGAATACATATCTACAGCAAGACGATGTTGTCGCTTAACATCTCAACACATACTAAACGTGTGCCTATGTACGTGTGTGTGTGTGTGTGTACGTGTTTGTGACCGAATGTTTGTTTGTTACGGGCTTACCAACGCGTTGTTTGTTACACGGATTTGGCGGGAAATTTGAATTTTACACATGAAACAAACAGGTATAGAGATAATTTGAATGACATATAGAAGACAGATGATTTGAATAACATGTTTGAGATGTGACATACATGACAGCCAATTAGATACAGACAGCTAGCGTGTTAGAGTTTGTTTGAATACAGTTGTTATAAGTTGTCATTTTCGGTAAGTTACCTAGTTTTCAGAGTTAGACCCGTGGCAGAGTTAGAGTTTGTTTGAATACAGTTGTTATCAGTTATCATTTCCGGTAGGTGACCTAGTTTTCAGAGTTAGACCCGTGGCAGATAAACTTTATCAGTTTTTATTTCCTGCCAAAGACGTAGTTTCTCTGTTAGAGTTCGCTAGATGAACGTTATCTGATGACGGTAGCTGTGGTGACACATCTAAGTGCTAAACGATTCCCCCGCTGTTCACTTCAAAGTATATTTCTGTGTTTATAGCCACAGGGCGTTCTCACATGTCTTATCACATTTATGTTGAGGTGCTTTTTGTTGTAAATATAGCGCTTTACTTCACATGTATCGCAAACCTCTTTGCTAATTCAAATTTATAAACGAAACACATTTGGTTTTTTAGTCAAGCCTTATGTGAATACAAATACAGTTTTAAAAAACGGAGGCGGTGTCAACAGGTATAAATTGGGGTGCACACACACACACACACACACACACATAAGCTCATTCACACTTGATTTGTCACAGAGAGAGGAGGTGCTTCAGTTTGCTCTATCTGTTTCCAAAATGGTTACATTAAGTGATGTGTGTTACCAGCAAATTAAAGACAACTTCTGGTATGGTCTATTTGAAGACTTTCAAGTAATTATCCATAAGAACACTGGTTATTTTAATGCAACAAAATTGTGCAAGAGTGGTGAGAAAAGCTTGTATCATTGGTTGGAAAATAAGAAACCAAAGAGTTAATTGCCTATTACAAAAACAAGCTGGCTGAACATTTGGACCCACGGAGTTCCGTTGGTCCAAATATTACAGAAGAATGTGACTCAGTACCTACAGCTGCTACATACTTGGTTAAAATAGGTGGAGCTCAGACTGTAAACGACTTGATATGTGGTACATATGTGTGCAAAGATTTGATATTGAATATGTCTTGTGGGATATCCAATCAGTTCTATAACAAGTGCAACCAAATTATTTTTGATTTTTTTGTAAGCGAATTTAATCAAAAATACAGGGACAACCTTGAGGAGATTGAAGTGAAATTAATGTAGATAGATGATGAAGTGCAACGTATGCGAGAAACAAATGCTAAAGTCATAGAACATCTTGAAGATATATCCCCAAAGCCAAGTAACCCAGGAAAAATAAGTGTGTTTGGTTTACTTGTAAGAAACGAGAAAGACGTCCCCCATCCATATCTTGCTGTAAGAACACAAAAGAAAAGTTTCCCACGGGCTGTCAGGAACTTTAAAAATAAACATCCCGATGCCGAAGTGATCCTAAACATGTTGTATGATTCAAATTCAGTAAATCTCTTTAACAGAATAAAGACCGAAGTGAAATACCTTACGGCGCATAGAAACAACCTACAGATAGCAGATGTACCGCAAGATAAGTTTATTCAGGATATTATTGCTTTACGACATAATTTTTAATTGTATTATAAAATAAAAACACATTAATTTTAACAAAGACTTTTATTTGATTTGAAGTACAAGTGTGTAAACTCTTGCCGGTTGTTGGAATTCCTTTATAGAATTATTAACATCAGATGGTCCAGCGTTACGTTGGTGTTGTCATCGGCGACGCTTCATGGAGATGTTGGATTTAAAAGTATCCACTTGTGCAAATCTTTTAGATTTTTGTCTATTTCACCCAACTTCTTCTTCAGCTTGTGGATCTTTGACAGATCTATATCTTTTGAAATTTGAGCTGTTATGGTCTTGGTTAAATTGTTCAATTTCTGTTTAAATACGTTTTTCAAATCTTCCAACTCTGGCTTGTGCAGTCTCTAGCACTATTGTTACTAGTTTTTGTCTTACTTCATCTTTATGCTTCAAATACTCAGCTTTATGTTTCCAATAGTCGTCCACCCACGCATCAAAAAATGTTTTAGTTTGTGTCACTTCATCTTTATACTTCAGATACTCAGCTTTATGTTTCTGATAGTCGTTCATCCAGGCATCAACAAATGTTTTAGTTTGTGTCACTTCATCCTTATTCTTCAGATACTCAGCTTTATGTTTCTGATAGTCGTCCACCCACGCATCAACAAATGTTTTAGTTACTGCATCTGTGGAATCGATAGGGTCGGCGACGTTACACAATCTACGGCGTTGAACATCGAAATCACCACTTGATGTTCTTGGAAAAAAGTCTCTCTTTCGATAATTTTAAACTTTAAACGTTTATTGAACTGGGAACGTCCGCACTTATCGATAGATATTTTTATACTAAGCAATAGATAGGCTGACCTTATGTAGGTTTACTAGGCGATAACACTAGCTTCCTTTAGTTCTTCCAAGAGTGACTGAATTTCGTTGTTATGAGCATTAGTACCAGCAACAACTTGGGAAGCCACTAAAAGTCTAAGTTTATCAACCAACTCGTTTATGTCATCCCAATACACATATGCTATTTGTTTGTTATTTTGTATCATATAGTTGTTAGTGCTGATGCTGTTGTTACCGATGTTCTTATCACTCTGAGCTTTAGGTTCAGTCTTTTGTTTTTTGTTAAGATGTCTGGCTCGTCGTCGTAGGCGTAACCAAAGCCTTGAGGAATTGAGGATCTTCGACCTCGTGGATTTATAATTGGTTTTATTATACTTTTCCGGGTACAACCTTTGGTTCGTGCATTGGGATCGTGTCTAATTTTATGAACACTAGTTGCTTCTAGAATATCTCTACAGTGTGGAAGATCGTCATAAGTGTACGCCTTTGGTCTTTTCATAAATATCAATTGTAGCAGGCCTTGTGTTTGGGGATATCTCCTTTGACCCAGCTGAATGTCATCATCGGGAAAGTCCAAGTGTTTGTTGCCAAGACTCCAGTTAGTAGTAGTAGCAGTGGTGGGGAGGCCAACGCCAAGCAAGTAGGCCACCATGGGCCCTTTTTGCCAACCCGAGAAACCGAGCAACCATGCTCTACTCTTCCTCGGTTCCGTCGCCAAACCGCCTCGACCTCGAGATGAAGGCTGTGACGGTCTTCAATTGGACGGTACTTACCTGATTCATCTGCAGAGTCCTCGATCCGAACAATTCTGCTGGAAGACTCCCAAAAGCGTCGCATTCGCACAGGTAGTTGTAGAACGTTTCCTCATCCTCGCCGCATTCCTGGCAAATGGGATCCCTCTCTACGCCTATCATCGTGAGGTGTCTTCTAAGGGCGCAGTGGCCTGTTAGCACTCCAAGGATGCGGCGAAGCGTAGGTCGACTCCTTCCGAGTAGCCAGACAGCTTTATCTCTGTCCGGCCCCTCCACAAAGTCCCTCGCCTGCCTGCAGCCACCAACGGACCCCTAGTGCTTCTTTATTGCTTCCTCGGGCCACCTGTCTAAGGCGGCAGAGACCGTCTTCCTACTTATACCTATCGCCGGCTTCGGGTCACAGAACAGCCGCCGGGAACCGAGCCGTGCGAGATTATTCGCCACCTCATTCCCCACTACGCCACAGTGTCCCGGAACCCACACTAGTTGTACCTCATTTGTCCTGGCTAGTCCTTTGAGGGCATCCCCTCTGATATCTCACAAAACGTCACCGAAATTATCCAAGCTGGCATGGAATTATTTATTCCACGTACACAGAAAACCTCTGCAGCCACTCAAAAGCCCTGGTTCTCTAAATCCTGAGACAAGGTCAGACTTGAAAAGGTCAAAGCACAAAAAAGCTTCTACACAATCCCAGTCAAGAAAACCGTCAAGCATTTAACGACGCAAGAAACCGCTATATCCGTATTCTTTATGAGGCAAAAAACTCGTTTAATAACCACATCAAAAACAAAGTCATCTTAAACTCCAGCGGCAGCAAACCCTTCTGGACTCTTGCTAAATCTATTGGGAATAATTTCTGCAAGAGCACGTTCCCACGTCTTGTCTCGGGGGATGAAATTGTGTCTACCGCCCTGGACAAGGCTGAACTTTTTGCCTCGTTGTTCGCCGGCGATTCTACTAACCCACCTCCAAATGTTCAACCACCAAAAGTCCCCAATGTCGCGCATAAAATGACTGGTATCATTTTCAAAAGTAAAAAAGTACGAAAGATGCTCTCTTCTCTTAATACCAGGAAAGCCTCTGGCCTTGACGAGATCCCAGCAATTGTTCTCAAAAAATGCGCACCAGAACTTGTTCCTCAAGGTTTCGCTTTAGCCGCTACTTTGTTTCTTCTCCACATTAATGACCTCCTCTCTAGCACATCCAACCCAGCTCACAGTTATGCGGACGACAGCACCCTCCACTCAAATATACAATATTCTAAGCCAGTCTCTTTAACCCAATTAGATGAGGATTGCAGACTCATGGAGGGGTCTATCTCCGTGGATCTCCAAAAAATATTAGACTGGGGAAGTAGAAATCTAGTACAATTCAACCCCACCAAATCACAGTCTTGCTTTTTTTTCTCATAAGAGATACACCAGCCCTAGACTCATCACAATAAACAACCAAGTTATTTAAAGTAATGAGTCCTTTTCACTTGTTGGCATTTCTGTGGATCAAAATCTCAATTGGCACCAACATGTCACATCAATTGCAGAAACGGCTGCTAAGAAATTAGGTTTCCTCTTCCGGGCTCGCAAATACTTTTCACCAGCTAATCTCTATACTTTATATACTTCACAAATAAGACCAAACCTCGAATACTGCTCCCACATCTGGGGTGCTACTGCCGCTTCTACACTCGCTATCTTGGACTCCATTCAGAAGAGAGCTATACGTCTCATCGGTGACCCTACCCTCACCCAAAGGCTGCCATCTCTTGCCCACCGACGTGCCGTTGGTGACCTCTTTCTCTGTTATAGATATCTGCACGGGCAGTGCTCAGAAGAGTTTTCTTCCATAGTTCCTCCACCTGCTACCCTCAACAGATCTACCAGGGGAACAGAGCGAATGCACCCTTTCACTGTTCAAGTCACCAGACATAGAACATCTTGTTATGCCCGCTCTTTTGTCCCGAGAACTTCCAAGTTGTGGAATTCCTTGCCGGCACATGTTTTTCCTTCTCCCCCGAACCTCCAAACCTTCAAGTCCAGAATTAACAAGTTGCCTTTTTCCTCCTTGTCGACACCCACGGTACAATAGTATTTAGGCTGTAAGCCCTCATGGTGTGTTTTTGAAATGAAAAAAAAAGTGTAGACCTGATTCTGGCCACGCAGACTGCCCGGGGAACTGCCTGGCTATCCGAGCAGATGTACACACATTTCTCGGAACTCCTATTCGCATCCTGTCTATTGGCCACAGACAGGATAGCGTACACCTGTGTTTCGAATGCCGTGGTATATGCGCCAAGAGCATAGCTCTCGCGCACCCCCAGGCCCTCGATGTATATTCCTGCCCTGGGGGATTGTTGGTCCTCCAGCTGCGATCCGTCGGTGAAACAGACCAGGCTTGCGGGCTGGAATTCAACGTCATTTTCCTCCACTGATTCCTACTGGGGATCTTTAGGGTCTATGGCTTAGTCAACCTAATATTATCCTTGGCATCCCGCACCTTTATGGTGGAAATCGGAATTTCCTTTTCCACCTCCTTGGCGACTCTTGCATGCCCTATTACTGGTCCCTCTCCGCACCAGTTTCCTGCGTCTCGCATTCTGAGATGCGACGTCATCGCTTCCCTCCGGACACAGATAGGAAGCGGTGGCAGCATCAACAGGACCTTTAGCGCGGCTGAGGATGTCGTCCTCATAGCGCCTGTGATAGCCAGGATTGCCAGCCTTTGGAGTTTGACCAGCTTCCTGCTGGTAGTTTGGTTCACACCTCACCACCACATCATAGAGGATTCTCGGCCTGACGATCGCAGTGTAGATCCAGTAAAGGATTCGAGGATTAACTCCCCAGGTCCTCCCTATCACTCGACGCAGCTGCCAGAGGGTCGCTACTCTCTTCCTTACAATCCGTTCTATTTGCGACCCCCATCTTAGTTTGGCGTCCAGGATCACCCCCAGATATTTGACCTCCCGCCCTAAAGCTAAAGGTTTTTAAAACATCACGGGCGCCCTAAACATATCTACCTTCCTCTTCTTGGTAAATAGGATCATCTCCGTCTTCGCCGGGTTTACGGAGAGTCCCAGCTCACCACACCACCTTTCGATTATGCTACAGGCAGCTTGCATGCATTCACAGACGACGCCATCCCATCATCAGCGTACGCCTGGGCGTAGAATCCGTTCTCGGAGAGTCGCTCCAAGAGGCCGTCCATGACCAGACACCATAGATGGGGCGAAAGGCAGCTGCCCTGAGGGCAGCCGCCCGGCACCCTGACGTCCAGCACCCGGCCCCCCAAGGTCATCAAAACTCTCCTGTCCTCCAGCATGCTCCCCACCCAGCTTATTAGAGACATCGGCGTTCCCCTATCCTGTAGAGCCGTACAAACCGTATCCGTCCTTGCCTTATCAAAGGCCCCCTCCACATCGAAGAACACAGCTAATGTGCTCTCCCCGTAGTGTAGGGCCTTTTCCACCTTCCGCGTCACAGCATGGAGCGCCGTTTCCGTCTACTTCCCCCTCCTGCTGAACTTTATGAAAGGGGTGATCCAGTAGGATCTCTCCCAACATAAACCTATCTACTATCTTTTCTAATGCCTTAAGCAGGAATGATGTAACGCTGATTAGCCTGTACGCCTTGGCCAGCGTGTAGTCCTCCCTTCCCAGCTTAGGAATGAAGACCCCCTAACCCGGCGCCAGGCCTTTGTGACGTAGCCCCACGCTAGGCTGGCCCGGAATACTTCTCTTATGTTAGGAAGCAGTGTATCCAGGCCCCTCTGGAGCAGTGCCGGAAAAATCCCATCACCACATGCGGACTTGAAAGAAGCAAACTCGCCCACCGCCCAGGCTATAAAGCCATCCGTAACCACCCCCTCCGCCAGCTGCCAGTCCGTATTCGGTACCGTCCATTGGCCCAGGTCGGCAGCTCCCGTGACGGCTCCACCGCCCGCGAGGTGAACTTCAGCGAGATGACGCAAGGTCTCCTCACCAGTGCTTGTCCAGCTCCCGTCCGGCTTCCTTAAGGATCCCACATTACTGCCCACCTACTGTTTGAGTACCCTTACCAGTCTGCCTGCGTCAGGCAGGGAATTGAGTTCCCCGCAGTACGCGTTCCACCATCTGACTATCTGACTTTGATGGACGGTTTCCCCCTAAGTGGTGACGCGGCCTCGTAGGCTACCATTATTTTACCTTCTAGGGGATCGACTTCACTATCTTATGCCTCTGTAGATAGTCTTTTCCCCTCTGGGCTCCTTGGCTACCCTCCGAGGCCTGTTACATAGGCATCCCAGTCGGCCTTCCTTGGATTTCTCCTGGGGGGAGTGCTCTCACGGTCCACATCTAATTCAAAGCTGATCATACGATGATCAGATATTGATATGTGTTCCGTCACGCTCCAGTTAGATATATCCTCTGTTATTCCTCTGCTCGCTAATGTGATGTCGATCACCTCCTGTCGGATACGATTGACAAACGTGGGAGCTGTACCTCTATTTAATACGTCTAGGTTCGTTGTAGCCAAGTACTCTAGTAGAGCCTCACCGCGTGGGTTGGTATTTGTGCTGCCCCACAATCTGTGGTGAGAATTGGCATCGCAGCCTATTATCAGTTGTAGCCCATGCTCCCTCGCGAAATCGACAATACCCACCAATTCCTCCGACCGAGGCAGCCCCCGCCGAACGTAGGGAACATAAAGGCTGCACATCAGAACCTTAAGCCTAATATTACTCACCTTATACTCCAGGACAACTGCTGTGGCGTCCCTGGACCCGAGCTGCGGCAGCAACATCACGTCCAGATCCCTTGACGCCAGTATGCATGTCCTTGGTTGTTCTTCCCGTGCTTCACCACCAACAAGGATGTTGAAGCCGATTCCTCCAAGCCCCCTAACTTGCTTCCTAAACACATTAGGCTCTTGAATCGACACAACGCCGCCTGGAACGCCTTCGAGTAGCTTTGCTAACTCCCCAGTGCCATCCCGGCTATGCTGTAGGTTGATCTGGCCCACCCCCAGCAGTCCGGCGAATTTAATCGCGACGCCGCTCTGGCGGAGGCCTCCCCTGGTCGGAGCCCGTCCGTTCGCCCGCCACAGGCCGGTCGGAGGCGACCGCACTCCATGTCGAAACTCTGGTTACACTCACCAACTCGAAATACAGCCGCCAGCCTTGCCCGTCCAGTTCGCGAGCCACCCCAGGCCTCACCGAAAAGACCAGACGCCATGCCCCAGGTCCTCCTGCTGTCTCCAGGTGCCGCCATTGCCCATAATTGAGCGAACGGTTCTGGAGCGCCTGAGTGAGAACATCCTCCAGGTCCATCTCTTGACTTCTGAGCCAAAAGCCGATTCAGACCGGCCATGGGGCGCCCCCTGCCCTTACAGCGATCTCCCCCACCGTCGTCCCGGACCAGCCGTTGAGAATCCAACTCAAGGACTCGTCATCCTCGGCGGTGACCAAGAACCACCCTGGATCAACTATCCCCGAGTTGCGGAAGCGGAGCTGCAATGCCCTGTCGGATACCGTCATGGCGTCCAACATCCCCTCCAGCAAGCTCCTCCTTATTGGCTTCGCCTCTTCCGTCAGGACTACGCCATCCCCCCTATTGGAGGTGATGACTACCTGCGTTTCCCTCCTACCCGCCGGACCTGACGTTCCCGAGGGGCCAAGGCCCGCCCCAGCGGCCGGGGTCGCGGCAGCGCCCCGTCCTCGCAGGAGTGGGGACACATTAGCCGCTCCCTCCCAACACTCCAACATGTAATATTTAAATGCTGGTGTTACGGTGTCGAGTAAAGTTTCTATAGTTTGGATTGTCTGCGGTACATTGATCCACTTACCCAGATCGTTTAATATTTGCACTATGTTTTCTATAAAACACGTGTAAGTCCATGCAAAGTGTGATTCTTTCAGATAATTTAGTCTTGCTTTAACCAACACCTCAAGTCCAAGCAGCTGTTCCACATACTCTTCGTTCAAAAATAGATGCATATATGTGAAACCGTTATCGATGCACAGGGCTTTCTCACTTAGTACGTTTGAATAAGTTATGCGACAGTGATTAAGATAATGCACTATAAATCTATTATTTGGTTCGTCTTCACCTTTAAGATATTTCCTACACAACTCACGTATTTTGTCTAGGAAATCGTAAAAATCCCACTCTTCCAAAGCCAAATATTGGTTTTCTGCGACAACGGATTGACAAATTTAACAACATTTGTAAAGTCGTTTCCTGCACTGATGCCGGTAATCAATTTCAAGGATCGTCTAACAGTAAAAGTGGTTTCCATCAACAGCCTGTCGTCAGCTTGATACTTGTTAAATAATATTCTTCTCTTTTGGTGTTCTGTGAAATCGGGACCGTCGTTTTCATCAACGGCATAGTAGTCGCTGTCGTTGTTGTCACTCTCCAACATCTTCATATTATTGCAATCTCAAGGAGACATGTTTACACAAACTCGTTTACGTTTCAACTGACACTTGATGGGCATGTTAAATAGGTTTTGTTGTTCTACCACCACAGCATTCGGTTGTATGGTTCTCCTTGGTTTACTGGTAAATTTTAAAAATCTATTGCGATCACTAAATACCGTATCATATTTCGTACTATACTCCATAATCTTCCAGATGTTTCCGACAGACTTTAACAAACTTTTCTACAGCGACACAATCTTTGTGCTCATATCTATCCCAATCGGCATTGGTTGGCAAACTAGCGAAATATTCTCCGCAAATTGTATATGTTCCCCGCATCTGTTCTGTGAAGTTTTCGTGTGAGAAAATCAATGGATTTAGTACAGCATACTCAGCATCAAGAGATATGTAACTGTGTTTTAATATATCTTTAGATGGCCTGCAAAGCTGTGGATGTCATCGCAGCTTCCAAACTCGAATTCTTTATAATTTTTTCTCTCATCGTCTGGAGTGTTTCGTGTTTATGTTCTGCCTCGGTTGGTGGTTCAATTTCTATGTTCCCTATTGCGAGTGTGTCCTCATCATAATAACTTTTGTATTGATGTCTTGCTTTGTCGGGTAAATATTTAAAAAATTGACTTACATCGGCTCCCGGTTTGCATTGAATGACGACCAATGCAAAAAATGGTGTAGAACAACCTAACTAAATATACGTCACACAACTCAACTATATGTCTACTTTCATATTCTGCGGCTTCAGACTTCCGACCGTCTCGATAAGCTTGTTTTTGTATCTATAACATTAACAGTCTGACTTTTGCATCGTCTTCCTCGCTATATATTCTCGTTTTATCTGCATACCACATCTTTTTGTGTAAACAAAATTTCTGCGGTGTGGGTGTCTAGTTCATCGTAATAACGTATGTATTGATTTTTTGTTCCTTCGGGTAGATATTTAAAAAATGGTTTGCTTAAGGGAGCTCCCAGATAGTATCGAATGAGTGCTAAAGCAAAAAAATGTAGAGCAGAACCCACTTAAATATATGTCACACAACTCGACTATATATCTACTTTCATAATTTTCTACCGAATCACGTTCGAGTATATACGCCTCTTCTTGTATCTGCAACACTGACTATTTTAATGTAAATTCACAGACTTCTTCGATCAATCTATTTTTCTTTCCATACCACAAGAAACTGCTAAACGTCATGGTTCGACAACTAACTAATAATACAACCGAACTTGCCCACTCATTTATACCTACGAGCTAACATGTGTATGTGTGTCTACAAATACGTTGTTTCTTAAGGAAAACAGTGTCAAAAGCTGTATATTTGGCTTAAATACATGTAATCTTATGTAAAATAGGAACGATTCTCGCTGTGGGGGGGTGGGGGCGGGGCTGGTGTTGGTGTGGGGGTGTTACAAAGTCAAACAGAAACGAGGTTGCGCAATGGAACGTGATACCTTTCACTTGTCACGGTCTAACAACTTTGAAAGTAGGTCACCGGTAAGAAATAACAAGTGTAGACAGGCTCAAACATGAACGAGGTCAGTCTCAATCGATAACGTTTACTTGTCACAGTCTAACAACTTTGAAAGCAGGTCACCGGTAAGAATTTGTGTGTGTGTTATTATTATTATTATTATTATTATTATTATTATTATTATTATTATTATTATTATTATTATTATCTTTATTAAAACTATGAAATAATATACTTGTCAAATATACATAAAAAAATAAAAAAAATTAACAACAATAAACTAAACAAAAAACTATTACATACACATATACAGATACAAAAATTACACATGTAACGTTTTATGTCCAAAAAAAGAAAAACACAAACCGTCCAATATCTTCTTCGTAGTACTATAAAACAGAAAACAGCACTTCTTGGTTTTCAGTCACTACACAAAGCACTTCGTTGACGCACCAGATGGATTTGAATTGTTCGATTTGCTTCTTACCTAAGTACCATGAGAACTCTGTTGTCAGCCTGCATTTGATTCTGTTCTGGAATACTGTTATGTAGGGAGGTGACTCTTTTGCGTCTTTGAAAAGGTCGGTTATCACTCGGTAGATCGTTGACTTTGCGATGTTAATTATAAAATTGGCCAAGTTGTTCTTAACCGATTTTCCTGGATACCCACAATATAGATCTTTTGTCTGAATTTCTTCGCATTCCAAAATATTTTTAACAGTATTTTAACTCTGCACCAAAGGTCTTTTGTTCTTTGACAACACATGATTATATGCCATGCTGTTCCTATAATACCTGGCCAGAATGGGCAGTTTTTCGAGTCCAGTACTCCGATCTTGCTGAGAAAAATTGGATCAGCTAGGCGATTTTTTGCTAACCTCCACGATACATCAGAATCATGCCCTAGAGTTAACGGGCTAAAGTAAGAAGACCATATAACTTGGTCATCCGTCCATGCGCCACACATTAAATTCTCGATACCAAAGTAATTTGCTGTAAGTATCTGTTGAATCTGTTTCCTAGTTTTTTTGTTAAATGAAATAAGGTTATCCGAAGAAACCAGAAGGCTTAACTTTAGCTCGCAGCTATCATTGTGTTTGTTTTTGTGATAGGTCTCGAAAAATTCTTTGATTCGGTTATAATGTGTTAGCAAATTGTTTTTAATAACATTTGAATTAGTAACCAACTTTTCTTTCAAGGAATCGTTTGAAATCCACCTATCGTCTTCCATAAAATCTGACACCTTTTTAAAACCAACGTCTTCCCAAATTTCACTAAACAGAGGTGGTATTGTTTTTTCTAACAATTTGATGTCCCTAAGAGGTATAGTCTTTATATCTTGAAGTGACTGGAAAATTCTTTACAGTGACTTTTGATTTTTGAATAACCCTGTGCAATCCGTTAATGAAATAAGTGTTTTTGTTCGTTGCACAATTAGAGAAGTTATTACAAAAAAACATTTGCCACGAAACGCCATACCCTGTGAATTCTTTTATAAAGTGCTCTATAACAATTTTCCATTTTTGTGATTCTGAAGTCATTATCATTTTATTTACAGTGTACAATCTAAATGTATCAATCTTTGACTGCAGATGCATAACACCCAAACCCCCATCGGGAACCGGCACACAAAGATCTTTAACTCCTGTCCAATGTTTTCTTGTCCATATAAAATTTGTAAACATTTTTTGAAACGATTCAACCTGAGTCTTTGCGAATGAAAATATGTGAAAAAAATGCCAAAGCTTAGGGGCTACAAATTGGTTTATAATTATTTTTCTTCCAACAAGGGATATGGATGGAAGTTTTTGTCTCCACTTAAAGAGGCATTGTTCTATTTTTTCCATAATGCTCTTTGATGCACTCTCAGAGTCTCTTGCTGGATCGTTGAAAAAGGTCAATCTCAGAACTTTTATGCTTTCTGCAGACCACTGAAAATTCAAAGCTTGATCGGTTCGTGTCTTCCAAGCACCGCACCAGAAACCTCTAGACTTTTTGGAGTTCAATTCAGACTTAGATTCTCTTGCATATGTTTGATACGCTTCCTGAAGTACTTCAAAGTCAGTGTTTTTACTTACAAATATTGACACATCGTCTGCGTATGCAGCGCATGTTAGATTAATGCCTTCCAAATAAGGTGCCCCAAATCCACTGAGTCGCCGCCTGCACAACTGTAGGAAGGGCTCAATTGATATAGAATATAAGGGACCAGATAATAGACATACTTGACGGATACCATTCTTGAAATATATTTTGCCAGTAAGTAGTGATCCAACACGTACATGAAAGACTGAATTCTGGTATAATGTTTTTATGGCACCAATAAATTGATATCCGAAACCCAGGACTTCCATCAAATGAAAAAGGTATCTATGATATACTCGATCAAAAGAAGCCTTTTGGTCTAAGTTAAGAATGGCTAAAGGATAGTTCTGTTGGTTTGCAAGTTGAATCGTGTCTCTATATAGGTGTAGTGTGTCATATATGGATCTGCTTGGAACAGCGTAGCTTTGGTCTGGATCTATAACGGTCTTCATTATGCTGGATAATCTAGTGGACAGGCATTTGGCAACAATTTTGTAGTCCGTTGTCAAGATAGATATGCCTCGCCAATTCTCTAATAGGAGCAGATCACCTTTTTTTGGCAGCAAATTCACAATAGCTTTACATCCAGATCAAGGTAGCGTTTGTCGTTGCAAGGATTCCATTACGACCTCACAAAATACTAACTTAAGAATGTGCCAGAAATGTCTGTAAAATGCTGTAGTCAGACCGTCAATACCTGGAGCACTTCGTGTGTTTAAAGAGAACAAGGCATTGGTCGGTTCAGATGGAGCAATAGGTTCATCTAGTATGGATTTTTCAGATAGTGACAACCTTTTTAGATCTTTGAACGGCTCAGAGTTGGTATTTAAATCATTTGTGACCTCTTTGTGTTTATCAGCATAGTGGACTCTAATGTAGGAACATACTTTGGCTGGTTGATCGATAATTTGATTGTCACATATGAGCTTACTTAGGGGTTTAAAAGTAGAAAATGCACTTTTATCAATGGATGGTCGGTCGGTATCTAATAATCTGTTGTGTTTAGAATTTAGTAAACATTTTTCTGTTTTGTTATGATACCACTCATTTATGTTTTTCAATAGTCGATAAGCTTGAGATAAATCATCTTCCGAAGTTTTTGTTAAGATGTTTTACTCCTTCCTGAAGATGTCTTATTTCCATAAGTTCTGTGTTCCTTTTTTGTCGCATATATAAGACTATAACCTCTTTAAGATATATCTTCAACGTATCCCACCATTTTAGCAGATCACAGTTTGTTGTTCTACTGGTAATTTGTTGAGTAAGAAAAGTTTCAATGCACTCTGTAAAACTAGAATCTTCCAGCAAGGTGTTGTCAAATCTCCAGTAAGGTGGTTTATGCTGTGTATTGCTGGCTGTTACGAAAGTCGCCGAGACAGCCAAGTGATCAGAGAACGATCCCCTGACCACGGTTTCCCTCAGTCTCCCCAGGATCGCCTCAGAACAGTATATTCTATCTATTCGTGAACCAGAGTGTGGAGATTCGGGTGAAATAAATGTATAACCACCTTTCGTTTTATAAAAATGTCGCCAACAATCTTGGAGATGAAAATTTTTAATGATCGTTTTCAACTCTTTACACAGTTCAGTATATCTTTCAATAGCACCGTGACGGTCCATGGTGGAGTCAAGTGTACAGTTAAAATCACCACCCAGTATAATATTACTATGTCTTGTCGTCTCAACATATAGGCTGTCAGCTAGAGTGTTAACTATTCTAATAGCTAAGGGTTGATTGTGGGGAATATATACGTTGTATATTATCCACAGGTGCTGATCGATTTTAAAAGTTGCCTTCTGTAAATAGGAGTTAAATAGAATTTCATTATCCACTGCCTGTATTCCTCTAGAACGTTTGAAAGCAATTAGGGTGCCTGAATAGTTTTGATTTGCTGGGTTGTTTAAAAAATGAAGGTTTTTGTTGCGTATAATAGACTCAGGGAGCTCTGTTATATTTGTTTCTTGGACAAGACAAATGTCCAAATTTTCACTTGACAGGAAGTCTTGCAGTTGTGTCCATTTATAACAGCTTTTTACGCTTTTAGAATTTATTGATAAAATCTTAATAGCCATTTTATAAAATTTAAGTGAAACAACGAATTTATTTAGAGAACAAATGGGACTTACTTACTGTGTTGCTGTCTGACATGTTTATTAAGTCCTCTGAGGATGACCTAGTTAGAGATGATACAGATGTCGATCTTGATAATGGTGGTGACATGGTTAGGTTTCCTTCTGATACTAGTGCCTTTTTGAGACTGTTTATTAAGCGTTTACATCGTTCTTTACTTGCCCGTTGTGAAAAGAATGGTTGAACAAATTTCAGAAGGGAAACTAATTCTTCAATATTTTGTGTATATAGTCTAGCTATCTCTAACGGTTTGTCCTTGCCTTTTACATGTCTAAGGAATTGAGTAAAATTGACAAAATCTAGACACTTTTGGTCGTCATCATGCCAGAGATGTTCAATTTCGTTGTATGCTTCTGTAATGTGGTCACTTGTTTCAACTTTTCTTTTCTTAGATGCTTGTTTTGAGTCTTGTGATGGTGATACTAAATCCCTTGCCGGCTCTTCTGTATTATCTCTATGCACTTGCGCAACTGTTATTACTGGTTCTTGTACAGGTATATCAGTTGTGGAGCTTTGGGTTATAACAGAGTTTTGATCTTTTGTTTGGTTACCCTGACTTAAGTTTACATCTAGCGTGATTGTATCCGTATCTAATGAAGTAGCTGGCCTTTTATTTGATGTTTCTGAATTGAGGATCTCCATTACAGAGTTGGTACAGTTGGCTGCCATATGACCTTCCTCCTTGCATTTAAAACATTTTAATTTATCATCTGTCAAAAATATCCTGTACTCTTCATCCTCAAATTTGAGCTGCGTAGATGATGGTATTTCTGCTTGATCTATACTGATAAACACTTGCCTTCTAAAACTACAGACATGACGAAAATCTTGGCGTCCCACGCCTGCCCCAATAAAGGAGATAGGTGACACTAGTTTAACACCTTTATTTTTTAAGTCTTCTTCGATAACACTGTGAGGGAAACTTATACCCTATTAATACTCGTGAAATATACTAAAAATCACGAATTAGCTTAGAAACTGTTGTAACAAAATATTATATTTGTTCACCATACACTTATAGGGTGTAGTATTAAGTTTTTAAATTTTAAATGTTGTTTCTTACTAATGAAAACTGGAAAAATACACTCGACCACTTTTAACACGTCTGACGCGTTCAAAAACTCGTGTGTGTGTGTGTGTGTCTACGAATACGTTGTTTCTTATGGAAAACAGTGTCAAAAGCTGTATATTTGGCTAAAATACATGTAATCTTATGTAAAATAGGAACGATTCTCGATGTTAGAGGGGGCCTTTTCCACAAACTCAAACAGAAACGAGGTCACGCAATGGAGCCTCATACCTTTCACTTGTCACAGTCTAACAACTTTGAAATTAGGTCACCGGTAAGAAATAACAACTGTAGACAAGCTCAAACACGAGCGAGGTCACTCGCAACCGATAACGTTGACTTGTAACGGGCTAACAACTCTGAAAGTAGGTCACCGGTAAGAAACGAGGTCACTCGCAACCGATAACGTTCACTTGTCACAGTTTAACTTTGAAAGTAGGTCACCGATAAGAAACGAGGTCACGCAGGCGTCCACTTGTCGCGGTTTAACTCTAAAAGTAGGTCACCGGTAAGAAATAACTGCAGACAAGCTCAAACAGAAAACGAGGTCACTCGCAACCTGATACCTTTCACTTGTCACGGTTTAACTCTGAAAGTAGGTCACCGATAGGAAATAACAACTGTAGACAAGCTCAAACAGAAAACGAGGTCACTCGGGCAGGGAATGACAACACCCACTCAGTCGGTAAATATTTTTATTTTAAAAAATTAAATCGTAAATCAAGAATATCCTGAATAAACTTCTCTTGTGGTACATCTGCTATCTGTACGTTGTTTCTATGCGTCGTAAGGTATTTCACTTTGGTCTTTATTCTGTTAAAGAGATTTACTGAATTTGGATCATACATCTTTAGGATCACTTTGGTATCGGGATGTTTATTTTTAAAGTTCCTGACAGCTCTTCGAAAACTTTTCTTTTGCGTTCTTACGGCATGATATGGATAGGTGGCGTCTTTCTCGTTTCTTGCAAATAAATCAAACACACTTATTTTTCCTGGGTTACTTGGCTTTGGGGATATATGTTCAAGATGTTCTGTGACTTTAGCATTTGTTTCTCGCATACGTTGCACTTCATCATCTATCTCCATTAATTTCACTTCAATCTCCTCAAGCTTGTCCATGTATCTCTGATTCAATTCGTTTAGGAAAAAATCAAAAATAATTTGGTTGCATTTGTCATAAAACTGATTAGATATCCAACAAGCTAAATTTACTTTCAAATCTTTGCACACATATGTACCAGATATCGCGTCCTTTTCAGTCTGCGCTCCGCCCATGTTTACCACGTATGTGGCGGTTGTAGGTAATAAGCGTCCCCCTTCGGTTGGAACATTTGGGTAGCCGGTATTCCGGCTACCCAAATGTTCCTTTGACTGACTGTTGTAATATGCAATCAACTCTTTAGTTTTCTTATTTTCCACCCAATCTCTGAATCTTTTCTCACCAATCTTGCACAATTTTGTTGCATTGAAATAACCAGTATTCTTGTCGATAACTTATTGAAAGTCTCCAAATAGACCATACCAGAAGTTGTATTTAATTTGCTGATAACACACATCACTCAATGTAGCCATTTTGAAACAAATAGAGCAAACTGAAGCACGTCCTCTCTCTCCTCTCTCTCTCTCTCTCTCTCTCTCTCTCTCTCTCTCTGTGTGTGTGTGTGTGTGTGTGTGTGTGTGTGTGTGTGTGTGTGTGTGTGTGTGTGTGTGTGTGTTTGTGTGTGTGTGAGACATATCAATTGTAAATGAGCTTAAGAGTGTGTGTGCACCTCAATTGACACATGTTGACACCACCTCTGTTTGTTTTTGTAAACTGTATTTGTTTTCACATAAGGCTTGACTAATAATCACATGTGTTTAGTTTATATCTATTTTTATTAGCAAACACGTTGGGCTATGATAAGTCATATGGGTTTTTGACTGGGGTGTTTCAATTTGGTATCCTTTGTTACTATTTGTGGCTCGTGGACAGCATCAGGGGGGATGATATTTACTTCGGTGTGAAACACATCTTTTTTAATTTTTGTGTTCGCTGATTAGTCGAAGAGCCTGTCAAACAATTTGCAATATTGTTGTATTTGTTATTCTTTAAACCAATATTAATCAGTTAGAAAAGACTAACGCAATATCAAATAAATAGGTTTAAATGTCATGGACAAGTGTATACTTATGTGACAGATGTATATTGTATATATCTACTTTGTAAACCTTGTTTAATATTCGTGATTTTATCGTTTTTAGCGAATATTTCATAAAACGAAAAATTCACTAATGGGTATATATATATATATATATATATATATATATATATATATATATATATATATATATATATATATATATATATATATATATATATATATATATCGTATCGATAACTCAAAAAATAATGTGCCGATTTTAATGATATTTGGTACGTACCTTCCTTTTTGGATAAGTTCGTTAGCCAGAAAAATCGGACCAGTTTTTCCGGGAAAATTTTGGATTTTCCAGTAGGTAATGGGACACTTGGGCCAGACAGGAAGTGGGGGTACCCCCACTCCTCCCCTAGTGGGCGGAGCCCCACCCCTCTGGGCGGAGCCCCACCCCTCTGGGCGGAGCCCCACCCCCTTATGGGCGTGGCCACGCCCCCCAAGATGGCGTCCAAGATGGCTTCCAATGTAACCTGTAAACATTCTAAGGTCATTGACCTGTTATGTCTAGGAAACTTTGACCAGACAGTGACGTCATACGACTTGGGCCAGACAGTCACATGCAAACATTCCAAAGTGTCTAACCTATTACTTCAAATTATTCTAAGGATATTTTTAAAAAAACCATTTGGAGCAGGTGAGTTTCGAACCCGGGACATTCAGATGAGGAACGACTACCTTAACCGTCGCGGCTAATCAAGCACTTGTTAATTTATTGTTTCAGATTTGTATATATACGACTTTTAATTAAAACAAACCATACATGTAACATGTTTAAATATTTTATTATTATTAGACAATTGAATGATTCACAAAATAAGAATTAATATGTTTTAATATATAAATGTGAGCTGGAAGATAAAGCCCTTCTTACATTTAATGAGGGAATATCAAATCTGTAGAAACAATGGTTGGTTACAGGTTCAATTCCTTTCTTAAGCTAACCCCTCGTGTTTAGTGTCATGTTACTCGTCTAAGTAAGCAGAATTAAAAAATGGCGACTAAAATAAGATAAAAAACTTAAAACCCTTATCGCGGAAGATCCGTGAGATGTACGATAGAACCAATACATACACGGTGTTAAGGAGGCCAAATTAAATTGGAATATACAATAAAATGGCCACTTCCGGTCTAAACTTTAATTCCTTATATCTTTTGAACGGAAAGTGATAGAAATGAACTGACTTTAAAAATATATCGTTTCATAACAAGCTCTACAAGAAAATGAGATAAAAAACTTTAAACCCTTATCGCGGAAGATCCGTGAGATGTACGAGAGAACCAATACATGCACGGTGTTAAGGAGGCCAAACTAAATTGGAATATACAATAAAATGGCCACTTCCGGTCTAAACGTTAAATCGTTATATCTTTTGAACGGAAAGTGATAGAAAGGAACCGACTTCAAAAATATATCGTTTCATAACAAGCTCTACAAGAAACTGAGATAAAAAACTTCAAATCCTTATCGCGGAAGATCGGTGAGATGTACGATAGAACCAATACATGCACGGTGTTAAGGAGGCCAAAGCAAATTGGAATATACAATAAAATGGCCACTTCCGGTCTAAACTTTAAATCGTTATATCTTTTGAACGGAAAGTGATAGAAAGAAACCGACTTTAAAAATGTATGTTTCGTAACAAGGTCTACAAGAAACTGAGATACAAAACTTCAAACCCTTATCGCGGAAGATCGGTGAGATGCACGATAGAACCAATACATGCACGGTGTTAAGGAGGTCAAACCAAATTGGAATATACAATAAAATGGCCACTTCCGGTCTAAAATTTAAATCGTTATATCTTTTGAACGGAAAGTGATAGAAAGGAACCGACTTCATAAATGTATGTTTCGTAACAAGGTCTACAAGAAACTGAGATAAAAACTTCAAACCCTTATCGCGGAAGATCGGCGAGATGTACGATAGAACCAATACATACACGCTGTTCAGCAAAGCAAACTCTATAAGCATATTCAATAAAAAATGTTACTTCTGGTAGACACTTCCGGTATAGCTATTCTTAGAGCTAGATACATGTGTGACACCTCAAAATAATCGTCTTGTTGAACAGAAGAAATATAATATTTAAGTAAGTCAGAACAAGCTGTGTTAACACCTAAAAACAACACACTCTCTCTTAGACTTAATGAAGTTACTTTCAGAGAAAATTTCAACCATACCATAAAGAACAGTATTAAATAGCGTATTTAAATGTTGACTACATCAAGTGATGCGTACTACAGACAAATTTTAGTACACCCTCTTAGACTTATTGAAGTTGACGGCACAGGCAGCTGTCAAGCGTACCTAACAAACCAAAGTAAATATGTCTTGAAGAACAGTCTTCAATTACCCTAAACCAACACATCTCTATCATTTCAGAGTAATCTTAGCCATGTGACCAGTTAAACTAAGTATCTTAAAGTGTAGCTTTTATGTTTATGAGATATAAAATAAGAAAACCAAAGAGTTAATTGTCTATTACAACAACAAGCAGAAGGGGTTGACTTGGTACCTACAGCTGCTACATACTTGGTAAAAATGGGTGCCACTAGCATTTCAGAGTAATTTTAATCACACAACACTCTAACTAACTGTATTGAGACGTGGCTTTATGTGTTAATGGGTGGAAATAACAAAACTAAAGAGTTGATTGTCTATTACAACTGTCAGCTAAAGAAGCATTTAGGTAGCCGGAATACCGATATCCTAAATATTTCAAGAGTAATCTTAGTCATACAACACTCTTAACTAACTGTCTTGAGATGTGGCTTTATGTGTCATTGGTTGGAAAATAAGAAAACTAAAGAGTTGATTGCCTATTACAACAGTCAGCTGAAGGAACATTTGGGTTATCGGAATACCGATATGCCAAATGTTCCAACCGAAGGAGCCCACTTAGAGACATCTCCAGGGGCTCGGAATACCGATGCCCTAGAAGTGTCGGAAGCAACATTTCAATTAACACCAACAACCGCTAAACACTTGTTGGACTTTAATATGTTTGATATTAAATTCGGTTTGCTACATAACCATTCATTTTTATGAAAAACTCAACAATTTTTATTTCTGCGTAAGCGAATTTAATCAGAAATATAGAACCAATCTTCAAGGAACCGAAGTAAAAGGATAAGAACATTAAGAACAAACATTCCGATACCGAAGTGATCCTAAACACACCATATGATGCAAATTCTGTAAATCTCTTTAACAGAAGAAAAACAGAAGTGAAACACCGTAAGACAAATAGAACCGACGTACATAACAGATGTGTCTGAGGAGAAACGTATTCAGAACCTTATTGAGTTTACTAAGTTTTAAGTATACGAACATATCAGTCTATGTACCAACCAATACCGATACCCTTAATATTTCAACCAAAGGAGCCCACTTAGACTCATCTCCAGGGAGCCGGAATACTGGCCCCCTAGAAGTGTCGGAAGCAACATCTCAACTAACACCTACAACCGCTACATACTTGGTAAAAAATGGGTGGAGCTCAGATATACCCCTCCATTCGGATCTCCGGGAGAGGGGTGTACAGGGGGCGCCAACATCAAGATTTAACATATCCTTCTCGAATATATGTGGCCTAAATTCTAACCTGAACTCCGTCCACCATTTCCTCCAGGCTAACAGGCCCCAACTCCTCTTCCTCACCGAAACCCAAATCAGTGCCAAAACAGCCACTAATCACCTTAATTTCCCGGGGTATGAGCTCCTTACTGCCTTTAGATTGCATGGAGGCGTGTGCGCATACGTCCGTAGCAATCTACCCTGCACCAGACTTCCCAATTTAGAAGCTGGAAGAAAAGACATACTATGGATAAAACTCTCTCTCAGGGCTGCAACTAAATTCATCTGTTGCATTTACCGGTCACCTTCTGACAACAACTTTGTCCAGCTCTTTGACTACCTTTCTGAAAAAACCGACTATCTGATTTCTGAATATCCTTCCTCCGAGGTCACTATTCTTGGCGACTTTAATGTCCATAATAAGGAATGGCTAGGATCTCCAAAAACCGATCCACAAGGGAGAGCAGCGGAGGCCTTTGCAGTCAGCAATTCTTTGGCCAATATGGTTCAGCAACCTACTTACTTTCCTCGTATCCCAACACACAGCTCAAATCCCTTGGATCTCCTTCTTACTACAAACCCTGAGTGCTATAAGATATCAGTCACCGCCCCCCTTGGTCGCTCAGACCACGGCATGGTCACTGCTTCCTGTGCAATGCAACCCGAGGTCACACAGTCATCACACCCACGTATCGTTTGGCACTACAACTCCGCAAACTGGGACGAAATGCGGGATTACTTTTCCTCATTTCCATGGGCGTCTGTCTGCTTCTCTCATCCTGACCCCTCTGATATCTCACAAAACGTCACCGAAATTATCCAAACTGGCATGGAATTATTTATTCCACGTACACAGAAAACCTCTTCAGCCACTCAAAAGCCCTGGTTCTCTAAATCATGTGACAAGGCCAGACTTGAAAAGGTCAAAGCTCACAAAACGCTTCTACACAATCCCAGTCAAGAAAATCGTCAAGCATTCAACGACGCAAGAAACCGCTATGTCCGCATTCTTTCTGAGGCAAAAAACTCGTTTAATAACCACATCAAAAACAAAGTCCTCTCAAGCTCCAACGGCGGCAAACCCTTCTGGACTCTTGCTAAGTCTATTGGGAATAATTTCTGCAAGAGCACGTTCCCACCTCTTGTCTCAGGGGATGAAATTGTTTCTACCGCCCTGGGCAAGGCTGAACTTTTTGCTTCGCTGTTCGCCGGAAATTCTACTCTCAACCCACCTCCAAATGTTCAACCATCAATAGTCCCCAATGTCGCGCATAAAATGACTGATATCATTTTCAAAACTAAAAAGGTACGAAAGATGCTCTCTTCTCTTAATACCAGGAAAGCCTCTGGCCTTGACGAGATCCCAGCAATTGTTCTCAAAAAATGCGCACCAGAACTTGCTCCTGTCCTGACTCGTCTGTTTCAGATATCTTACAATAAAGGCATATTCCCTAGTAACTGGAAAACTGCTCGAGTACAACCCATCCCCAAAAGAGGATCCAAAGCGCTTCCTAGCAACTACAGGCCTATTTCTCTCCTTTCAGTCATCTCTAAAGTGATGGAAAAGTATATAAACACCGAACTACTAAAATTCCTTGAAAAACACAGTCTAATCCACGACAGGCAGTATGGATTCCGTCAGCGCAGGTCGACTGCCGACCTCCTTTCCTTTGTCACCCATTCTTGGAACAAGTCTATGGAACAACACGGTGAATCCCAGATTGTTGCTCTAGACATATCCAAAGCATTCGACCAGGTCTGGCACGCAGCGCTGCTTAATAAACTTCCGGCCTATGGCCTACCACCAAAACTTTGTACCTGGACAGCAAATTTCCTCTCCAACAGGAGCATATCTGTTGTTGTGGATGGCCATTCCTCTAAACTGTATCCAATTAATGCAGGAGTTCCTCAAGGTTCAGCTTTAGCCCCTACTTTGTTTCTTCTCCACATCAATGACCTCCTCTCTAGCACATCCAACCCAGTTCACAGTTACGCGGACGACAGCACCCTCCACTCAAATATACAATATTCTAAGCCTGTCTCTTTAGCCCAATTAGATGAGGATCGCAGACTCATGGAGGGTTCTGTCTCCGTGGACCTCCAAAAAATATTAGACTGGGGAAGTAGAAATCTTGTACAATTCAACCCCACCAAAACTAAGTCTTGCTTTCTTTCTCACAAGAGATACAGCAGCCCTAGACCCATCACAATGAACAACCAAGTTATTCAAAGTAATGAGTCCTTCTCTCTTGTTGGCATTTCTGTGGATCGAAATCTTAATTGGCACCAACATGTTACATCAATTGCAGAAGCGGCTGCTAAGAAATTGGGTTTCCTCTTCCGGGCTCGCAAATACTTTTCACCAACTAATCTCTATACCTTATACACTTCACAAATAAGGCCAAACCTCGAATACTGCTCCCACATCTGGGGTGCAGCTGCCGCTTCTACACTCGCTATCCTGGACTCCATTCAAAAGAGAGCTATACGTCTCATCGGTGACCCTACCCTCACCCAAAGGCTTCCATCCCTTGCCCACCGACGTGCCGTTGGTGACCTCTCTCTCTTTTATAGATATCTGCACGGGCACTGCTCAGAGGAGCTTTCCTCCATAATTCCCCCACCTGCTGCCCCCAGCAGATCTACCAGGGGAACAGAGCGAATGCACCCTTTTAATGTCCAGGTCACCAGACATAGAACATCTTGTTATGCCCGCTCTTTTGTCCCGATGACTTCCAAGTTGTGGAATTCCTTGCCGGCACATGTTTTTCCTTCTCCTCCGAACCTCCAAACCTTCAAGTCCAGAATTAACAAGCTGCCTCTTTCCTCCTTGTCAACACCCACGGTACGATAGTATTTAGGCTGTAAGCCCTCGTGGTGTGTTGTTGACATAAAAAAAAAAATAAAAAAAGATTGTAAACGACTTGATAGGAGTAGGTAATGCGGCACTTTGAGCAGACAGTGACGTCACAGGAAGTGACGTCACGGCGCCGGCGCCACGCCCTGGCGCCGGCGCCACGCCCTGGCGCCGGCGCCACGCCCTGGCGCCTACCCTGGCGCCGGCGCCTAGCCACGCCCTGGCGCCGGCGCCTGCCCTGGCGCCTGCCCCGGCGCCTGCCCCGGCCCCGGCGCCTAGCCACGCCCTGGCGCCGGCGCCTGCACTGGCGCCTGCCCCGGCGCCTGCCCCGGCCCCGGCGCCTAGCCACGCCCCGGCCCCCGGCGCCAAGCCCCGGCGCCGGCGCCCAGCCACGCCCTGGGCCAGACAGTCACATCCGTGTTATTCTGCATTCTAAGGTCATTGGCCTGTCTAGGAAACTGTGACGTCACACGACTTGGGCCAGACAGTCACATGCAAACATTTCAAAAGTGTCTAACCTATTACTTCAAATTATTATATTTTGAAAAAAACCATTTGGTGCAGGTGAGTTTCGAACCCGGGGCATTCAGATGGGAGGCAACGATGCTACCCGTTGAGCTAAGCAGACGCTTATTAATTTATTGTTTTAGGTTGGTATATATATATACGACTACAAACAAACCATACATGTAACATAATTAAAGTTTATTATTAGACAAATGGATGATTTACAAAATAATGTTTAATATTAGAGGCTGAACCAAAACGGAGGAAAATGGCGGAATGAAAGATGGAAGCCTGTGATACCTTAAGCTGACATTATAAAAAATGGCGGCTTTCGTTGATAAAGATGGTGCAAGGATGGTTGAAGACTTATTTAAAGATACGTCACTCCAACCTAGCCGACAAATGAGAGTGTAGACATAAGACATAATAATTAATATGTTTAATATTAGACAGACTAGAACGTCACAATTGTTATATGGGTAGGTTCTAAAAATAACACACAGAGGTCGCTGGCAAAACAAAAGAAGGAAGTTCAGAAACAAAATAGACAACAGGTTCAACCGTGAGATGTACGATGGAACCAATACATGCACGGTGTTAAGGAGGCCAAATCAAATTGGAATATACAATAAAATGGCCACTTCCGGTCTAAACTTTAAATCGTTATATCTTTTGAAGGACAAGTGATAGAAAGGAACTGACTTCAAAAATGTATGTTTCGTAACAAGGTCTACAAGAAAATGAGATAAAAAACTTTAAACCCTTATCGCGGAAGATCCGTGAGATGTACGCTGGAACCAACACATGCACGGTGTTAAGGAGGCCAAATCAAATTGGAATATACAATAAAATGACCACTTCCGGTCTAAACTTTAAATCCTTGTATCTTTTGAAGGACAAGTGATAGAAAGGAACTGACTTTAAAAATATATCGTTTCATAACAAGGTCTACAAGAAACCGAGATAAAAAAACTTTAAACCCTTATCGCGGAAGATCCGTGAGATGTACGCTGGAACCAATACATGCACGGTGTTAAGGAGGCCAAATCAAATTGGAATATACAATAAAATGGCCACTTCCGGTCTAAACTTTAAATCCTTGTATCTTTTCAACGACAAGTGATAGAAATGAACTGACTTCAAAAATGTATGTTTCATAACAAGCTCTACAAGAAAATGAGATAAAAAACTTTAAACCCTTATCGCGGAAGATCCGTGAGATGTACGAGAGAACCAACACATGCACGGTGTTCAGGAGGCCAAATCAAATTGGAATATACAATAAAATGGCCACTTCCGGTCTAAACTTTAAATCGTTATATCTTTTCAACGGAAAGTGATAGAAAGGAACCGACTTCAAAAATGTATGTTTCGTAACAAGGTCTACAAGAAAATGAGATAAAAAACTTTAAACCCTTATCGCGGAAGATCCGTGAGATGTACGAGAGAACCAACACATGCACGGTGTTAAGGAGGCCAAATCAAATTGGAATATACAATAAAATGGCCACTTCCGGTCTAAACTTTAAATCCTTGTATCTTTTCAACGACAAGTGATAGAAAGGAACCGACTTTAAAAATGTATGTTTCGTAACAAGATCTACAAGAAACTGAGATAAAAAACTTTAAACCCTTATCGCGGAACATCCGTGAGATGTACGATAGAACCAACATATGCACGGTGTTAAGGAGGCCAAATCAAAGTGGAATATACAATAAAATGGCCACTTCCGGTCAAAACTTTAAATCGTTATATCTTTTCAATGGAAAGTGATAGAAAGGAACTATCTTCAAAAATGTATGTTTCGTAACAAGCTCTACAAGAAACTGAGATAAAAAAACTTCAAACCCTTATCGCGGAAGATCCGTGAGATGTACGATAGAACCAATACATACACGCTGTTCAGCAAAGCAAACTCTATAAGCATATTCAATAAAAATGTTACTTCCGGTAGACACTTCCGGTATAGCTATTCTTAGAGCTACATACATGTGTGACACATCAAAATAATCGTCTTGTTGAACAGAAGAAATATAATATTTAAGTAAGTTAGAACAAGCTGTATTAACACCTAAAACCAACACACACTCTCTTGTACAGGCTGATTACCCTGCCATCCAATTGTTAGTAAGGTTATGTTTGTATTTGTTATTTGAATACAAACAGACATAATAAGAAGAGTGTACTTACATACAGCAAGAGACGTCATCCTTGTTTCACGACTTAACACATACTGAACAAGTGTCTCTCTCTCTTGTATTGAGGAAACAAACTGATGTAAGAGAGAGGGGGTCTTACAAAGGATAAACAACGTTTTTTACAGTTGTTAACCTTACAGAAAGGGGTTAATAAAAATGCAACAAAATAAAAATAAAACAACTGATTTACATACAATAAAAATTTATTAGGATTAATTAAGTTGTACATATTGATACATAAATGACATACATAAATGACATACTATTATTACATAATGGCTCTAACGATACCCGTTAGAGGTTTATATTCCATTACACTGTCATGAATAACCAAACAATAAACACGAGTATTTTTTGGGAAGTTGGCGTGACTCATGAACTCCACCTTAATGTCCACCGTTGAAGACTTGATTGACTCGTTCTGGTACTGACAGTCAATCACAAATAGAGCTCTGTCTTTAAACTCGTCATAATTCAAGATAGGCTCCGACATGTTTTTATAACAGAAGTTTTTTTGAAAATCTGTATACATGTTATAGGCTTCTGCATATTTCGATTTCTCAAAATCCATATTCATAGATTCATAAGGGTAGCATTCTGAATTTAGAAACACTCTGAGGTCCAACATACCAATGTTATCGAAATAGTCTGACCTCTTCTTCACGTTATCCTTACGATCTGTTTGAAATGCTATAATCACATATCGAGGTCTTTCCAAGTTGGTTGCAGTTTTAACAGCCCACACATCTCTGTTGATATCTCTGAGTGCTGGTAACTCATATATGTCCCATTTGCGGTATGCGAGAAATATAGAGGTGTCTTTGGCTATTTTATCCATCAGTTCCAATTTCATTTTATCATTGGGAAATACATGTTTTACCTTTAAAAACATATTGGTTACGGTAATTTTTGCTCGTGCCGTACCTGTGCTGTAATAGCCGTTGGAATCGTTTCGACTTCTTGTAAAGCGGAAAGTATGTTTGCCACAGAGAACTCCTTTGAAATGATGAAAGAAACTGAAGAGGAACCAGACAGGTATGAGCATGTGAAACTTGTTATCATTTAAGGTGATGTGCTCCGACGACACATTCAGACCGGCGTTGCTAAGAGATTGGGCTTCATTCTTACTGAACGATAGCAGACTTTTGATGATGGTTGTGGTGTATGGGTCTCGCACTCGTTCCACTTCCTTGTTATTTAACTCATAGGTCATTGATTCAAACAGAGCTGCTCCTCCATTATTTGACAGATAACAAGCACCAGTGGCATTTTGGATTGCTACAGGTTCCAGAGCACCTTCGATTATTAGAGCTGACTCGGCCAGACATACGAACGCATCTTGTTGGTTGATGGCTATTTCAATTTCATCGCTGTTACCAAACGATTTAGTTGGTGAATAGTAAGAACGCAGCTCTTCTCGATCGATGCCATCATCAAACACGGGTTCTTTGAATATTTCTAGTTTTGACGACATGATAACCCAGGCTTTGCAGGAACTCAATATTATCGGGACGAAGCGTACCCTTTGACGTGTCTGACTCAACTGAATTTGATGTGGTAGATGCACTTGATTTTATATCCTTGAAGACCAACATACTAAGCAACTTTTATAAGTTTTAAGCGAACAGACACCTCTTCACCTTGAAAGTTGACAGGAACTGAATCTTGGTCGACGATGTCGATGCTTATATTGGAAATCTCTTGCTTGTTCACCGGCAAGTAAATTAAATTGTTAGGTTCTATGTCGATTGCGTAGCCAGGATCAACCATCGGAGCAAACTCATACAGCGTATGTGAGGGTTGTCCGTTATAATAGGAACCAGACACAATATTGGTTTCGATGCGAATCTGTCTAACATCCACTATATCAACAGGTAAATCAGATTCATAAAAGGTGTCCGGCTGAAGAACTTGTTTTGAAAAGCCCAACATTCGCCCAATCGAACCATCAAATTCAAAACTGACATTTGTATAACACTTTAGTCTACATTTGATGGTGTTCGGATTAGGTCTCAGAAGCAGAGCCTGTTGCTTTTGTTCGTGTGTTGCTGTAGCACCAACAAGTTCATTTTGAAGTAACTCTTCCAAGTGTGTTATTTCATAAGCACCGGTGGGTATCGTGATGGTTCGCCAACCGGTTCCTTCTTTTACATGAAATTTGTTTTTACCTTCATAGATGTTGGGTATGTTGTTGTAGGTGTGAAAGCCTATCAAGGCAACAGCATAATTACCATCCAAAACAATTGGTGGATGGTAGTCTGACGACAGATGGGAGCTGCGGTCTTTCAACACAAAGGTGTGCGCCATGACTGATACACACAGGCTACTGTTTAAGGCTTTTATTTAAAAATTTTAAACATAAGTGACCACAATTATAAGTATTATATTTCTGATACACATCATGATTGTACATTAAAGTAGAGTTTTTAAGGTAACGCTGCAGCTCAACTGGTGGTTTCAAGTTTCCATATGAGTCAAAGTACACGGCTGTGTCACCACGTTTCTTAACTGCAACCCAATGACTGCCAGGTTCCTTGTTTGTTTGCAAATTCATGATAAGTGATTCATTCTTGCGTGGCCCATTCGATGGCAAAGTATCTCGCATGTATACACCTCTAAAATATGGAATTTTCATTTTACCAGCAAATTTCACAAGGTCTTCATTTGTTAGAGGTCTTGCTGGTAAACATCTTACTCGTTTTTTGGTTTCTGCAGATACAACCCATAACCGGAGCGCTGTTTCTTGAGATACATGCCTGTGCCCAGTCTCTTGCATTTTGGCTTAAATTTCAAGCCACTCCCTCTCCTACCCATCGCGATGGCTTCCATTGTTTTGTTGTGCCGTTCTTCCTCCTCTAGTTTCTGTTTCGCAGACTTGGCATCGTTCACGGCTTTGGCAATACCTGCAGCACCACCACCCAGAGCTCCTAGTGCTGACAGCCCACCAAATATCAGAGGCAACAGCGGAAGGAAGCCTCCACTTTTAGGTATTGGAATAACTCGAGGTTTCTGCACATTCTTACGCCCACCAATGTTTCTAACGATTGTATGAGCTATATCAAATACGGCGTTCGCTGTTGGAATAAGATTTCTATCTTTTATAACTTCCTCAATCAGACTTAGTATGTTTTTAAAGGGAACCTTCTTCTTTGGCTTCGAGTTGATTACATAAAACCCCTCATTAAGTTTTCTGTTAACTTTCATGGTGTTTGTAACGCCCCGCAACGTTTCAGCAAAACCTGTATCTGTCTTTGTTAATAACAGCCCTCACTCTGTGACACCAACATGCATACTGACTGGGTGTCTCACTTGCATTCATATATATACACACCCAAATAAAATATAGTTTAGTTTAAGTTAAGATGCGTACCAGCAAACACGCTTCTGCCTTACCCATTACAAATATAGACGATGTTGTTACGGACACAGCTCAACAACAACTGAGGCATGGTCCTCTCTTTCCAAACACCGTTCGCTGTATCATATGTGGTCCCAGTGGGTGTGGTAAAACTAATGTCATGCTGAGTTTGTTGTTTGAAGCAAACGGTTTAAAATTTGATAACGTGTATGTGTATTCAAAGTCTCTGTATCAACCGAAATACAAGATGTTAAAGGAGGTGATGAATGCAACAAAAGGTGTTGGTTACTATCCTTATAGAGAAAACGATGAAATATTAGATCCGGCAGATGCCAAGGACAACTCTGTGTTTATATTTGATGATGTAGCTTGTGACAAACAAGATAAAATAAGAGCATACTTCAGTATGGGCAGACATAAGAATATTGATTCATTCTATCTCTGTCAAACATATACACGAATACCCAAACATCTGGTACGTGACAACACCAATGTTATTGTGTTATTCAAGCAAGATGAAACCAATTTAAAACATGTGTACGACGATCATGTGACCACCGATATGGACTTTAAACAATTTAAAACTATCTGCCACCAATGCTGGAAAGATAATAAGTATGGTGTGTTGGTGATTGTGAAGGAAAACGATGTACACAAAGGTCGATATAGAAAAGGATTCGATAGATATATATTATTCTAACAAACGATGATAGACAGGACAGTCAGCTGTCTAACACAGGTGTCTAACACAGATGTCATACAAGTGTCTAACACAGCTGTCATACAGCTGTCATACAGCTGTCTAACACAGCTGTCTAACACAGCTGTCTAACACAGCTGTCTAACACAGCTGTCTAACACAGCTGTCTAACACAGCTGTCTAACACAGCTGTCTAACAAGACAGCCAGACATCGTGATAAATAAGAAGGCATGTACCATGAAGGAGTCAGTATATGTTAAACCACCACACAACCTGTATCGCTCAAACAAATTATTAGACCAGCTGGTAATACCGACCAGTTGTAGCACAATGGAAGTGTTGGGTAAGGAAGAGCGAAAAGTTAAGAAAAGGATTTTACAACTTGCTGACAATATTCGAAAAAAACATTTAATGCTTAAACTTAACAGAGCCGAGAATGATGATGCTCTGCAACGTTTATATAAACCACTTGTTGAGCCCCTAAGTGAAATATCTAAAAACACAGCAGCACAGCAGCAGCAGCAGCCCCAGCAACAACCAAAGGCTGAACAAATCAAAGAAGAAGTGGTACCAGAAACGAAACCCCAAGTACAGTTCCTTAAAGACCATGAAGTTTTTGAAGCTGAACCTAGGGAAGAGGCTGAGGAGACAAGTTCCGATGAGGATATCCCAACATTTGAAGAGCTTGAGGCAGATCTACAAACTGTCACATCCAACCCTGCATATCAAGAATTTTTGGAGCAATATCCTGAACGAGTTCGATATTATGTAGACAAGTATTTTACTGAACCACCAAGGCTCGCTACCATTGATCAAACGTATGGTGCTCGCTACGCTAAAGATACCGGTAGCTGGAGTCTTGGCAATAAACACTTGGATTTTACTGATAATGACATTCGACTAGGTCAACGGAGATATCCGCAAACACAAGGTCTGCTAGAATTGATATTTATGAAAACACCTAGAGGGTATACCTATGACGATCTTCAACACTATAGAGATATTCTAGAAGCAACTAGTGTGCATAAAATGCAGCGAAAGGCACCATCTTTAAGAAAGAAAGCCGCCATTTTTTATAATGTCAGCTTAAGGTATCACAGGCTTCCATCTTTCATTCCGCCATTTTGGTTCTTCCGTTTTGGTTCCGCCTCTAATATTAAACATTATTTTGTAAATCATCCATTTGTCTAATAATAAACTTTAATTCTATTACATGTATGGTTTGTAATTAAAAGTCGTATATATATATATATACCAACCTAAAACAATAAATTAACAAGCGTCTGCTTAGCTTAACGGGTAGCATCGTTGCCTCCCATCTGAATGCCCCGGGTTCGAAACTCACCTGCACCAAATGGTTTTTTTCAAAATATAATAATTTGAAGTAATAGGTTAGACACTTATGTGATTGTCTGGCACAAGTCATGTGACGTCACTGTCAAAGACAGGTCAATGACCTTAGAATGTTTACATAACAAGACTAAATGTGACTGTCTGGCCCAGGGCGTGGCTGGGCGCCGGGGCTGGCGCCGGCGCCAGGGCGTGGCTAGGCGCCGGCGCCAGGGTAGGCGCCGGGGCAGGCGCCAGGGCAGGCGCCAGTGCAGGCGCCTGCGTCAGGGTAGGCGCCAGGGCGTGGCGCCGGCGCCGGGGCAAGCGCCAGGGCGTGGCTAGGCGCCAGGGCAGGCGCCAGGGCGTGGCTAGGCGCCAGGGCGTGGCGCCAGGGCGTGGCGCCAGGGCGTGGCGCCGGCGCCGTGACGTCACTTCCTGTGACGTCACTGTCTGCTCAAAGTGCCGCATTACCTACTGATAGGTGGTACATATGGTTGCAAAGATTTCATTCTAAATTTAGCCTGTTGGATATCCAATCTTTTCTATGAAAAGTGCAACCAACCAACTAACCAACCACCCAACCAACCAACCAACGTTGAGGGGCGTAGAGATAGCAAGCTATCTACAAGTGGACCCCTCTGAACCTATGATGTTAATAATGGATTAAGAGATTGAATTGGTACGTGTTTATATTGAAGGCTTGCAAGCTACGTACAAGTGTCTGAATATATGATGGTAATGATGGGTTAAGATATTTAATTGACATGTATTAAAGGCTTAGCGGTTTTCATTTGAGTCATCGTCATTCGAAAACTATTAGAACGAAAACCAGGTCCTTTACTCTGGTATATCTTACTCAGTAGGAACCAAATGTCTTCGAAAACAACATTCTTTGCTTTTCTGAAAGGCAAGTGAGCAGCCCCCTTGTCGAACCCCTCCGAGCTAAAGGTAAACCCCACTCTGTCTTCGGGATCGACATCATGGACTATATGACTCACAATATCTTTAATACGATCTTTGACCCACTTCTCTGGATCGTTGACATCGTCAGGTATATCTTGTAGTCTAAAGCATACGCTTCGTCTATCAAGTTTAAACTTCTTATTGGAGGTCACTGTATCTTCAAGTATTTGGAATGCCATTGTTTCGTGCTACACAACTGACTGTGTTGGTTAAAGGACCGAAGTTTAGCCTCGTGTTTATTAAAGAACAAAGTTTAGCAGGTACTATTTGTTTTCACCTTCACTGTTGGCTACCGACTGAACCTTAGCGGACGCTCCTCGTCTTAATATTCGACAAACAACACAGACAACACAACTTATTGTTTTCACCTTCACTGTTGGTTAACGACTGAACCTTAGTGGACGCTTCACGTCTTAATATTCAACAGACAACAACGACAGTTGTCATACAGCTGTCTGACATGACAGACAGTTGTCATACAGCTGTCATACAGCTGTCATACAGCTGTCTAACACAGCTGTCTAACACAGCTGTCTAACACAGCTGTCTAACACAGCTGTCTAACACAGCTGTTTAACACAGCTGTCTAACACAGCTGTCTAATAGGGGAGACATATGTCTAACACATGTCTAGCAGATGTGTAACAGTCACTCTTTTGCGGAACATAAGCTGAATGTTTTTGAGTCAAACAAGAAGAAAACAATTTAAAACACATCTACGACGACCATGATGCAGCCGACATGGACTTTGAACAATTTTTAAAAATAGATGCGGCCAGGTTAGTTGATCAACCATCCAGGTCAGTCACAGCTGACGCTATAAATAAAAACGATGCTGGAAGCGAGTGACGTCACAAGAAACGGTGGTGCATGTGCCCAGGTTAGACCTCTAAGCTTTTCCAGGTTAATACCGGGTTAGCTCCATGACAAGGTGGTGGACCAGTCGGGTCAGCTAAGAGTCGGGGTGGTGGAATGGTCGGGTCAGCTAGGCGACCGGGAGCCCTAGCTGACCCGACCATTCCACCACCCCGACTCTTAGCTGACCCGACTGGTCCACCACCTTGTCATGGAGCTAACCCGGTATTAACCTGGAAAAGCTTAGAGGTCTAACCTGGGCACATGCACCACCGTTTCTTGTGACGTCACTCGCTTCCAGCATCGTTTTTATTTATAGCGTCAGCTGTGACTGACCTGGATGGTTGATCAACTAACCTGGCCGCATCTATTTTTAAAAATTGTTCAAAGTCCATGTCGGCTGCATCATGGTCGTCGTAGATGTGTTTTAAATTGTTTTCTTCTTGTTTGACTCAAAAACATTCAGCTTATGTTCCGCAAAAGAGTGACTGTTACACATCTGCTAGACATGTGTTAGACATATGTCTGCCCTATTAGACAGCTGTGTTAGACAGCTGTGTTAAACAGCTGTGTTAGACAGCTGTGTTAGACAGCTGTGTTAGACAGCTGTGTTAGACAGCTGTGTTAGACAGCTGTATGACAGCTGTATGACAACTGTCTGTCATGTCAGACAGCTGTATGACAACTGTCGTTGTTGTCTGTTGAATATTAAGACGTGAAGCGTCCACTAAGGTTCAGTCGTTAACCAACAGTGAAGGTGAAAACAATAAGTTGTGTTGTCTGTGTTGTTTGTCGAATATTAAGACGAGGAGCGTCCGCTAAGGTTCAGTCGGTAGCCAACAGTGAAGGTGAAAACAAATAGTACCTGCTAAACTTTGTTCTTTAATAAACACGAGGCTAAACTTCGGTCCTTTAACCAACACAGTCAGTTGTGTAGCACGAAACAATGGCATTCCAAATACTTGAAGATACAGTGACCTCCAATAAGAAGTTTAAACTTGATAGACGAAGCGTATGCTTTAGACTACAAGATATACCTGACGATGTCAACGATCCAGAGAAGTGGGTCAAAGATCGTATTAAAGATATTGTGAGTCATATAGTCCATGATGTCGATCCCGAAGACAGAGTGGGGTTTACCTTTAGCTCGGAGGGGTTCGACAAGAGGGCTGCTCACTTGCCTTTCAGAAAAGCAAAGAATGTTGTTTTCGAAGACATTTGGTTCCTACTGAGTAAGATATACCAGAGTAAAGGACCTGGTTTTCGTTCTAATAGTTTTCGAATGACGATGACTCAAATGAAAACCGCTAAGCCTTTAATACATGTCAATTAAATATCTTAACCCATCATTACCATCATATATTCAGACACTTGTACGTAGCTTGCAAGCCTTCAATATAAACACGTACCAATTCAATCTCTTAATCCATTATTAACATCATAGGTTCAGAGGGGTCCACTTGTAGATAGCTTGCTATCTCTACGCCCCTCAACGTTGGTTGGTTGGTTGGGTGGTTGGTTAGTTGGTTGGTTGCACTTTTCATAGAAATGATTGGATATCCAACAGGCTAAATTTAGAATGAAATCTTTGCAACCATATGTACCACCTATCAAGTCGTTTACAATCTGAGCTCCACCCATTTTTTACCAAGTATGTAGCGGTTGTAGGTGTTAGTTGAGATGTTGCTTCCGACACTTCTAGGGGGCCAGTATTCCGGCTCCCTGGAGATGAGTCTAAGTGGGCTCCTTTGGTTGAAATATTAAGGGTATCGGTATTGGTTGGTACATAGACTGATATGTTCGTATACTTAAAACTTAGTAAACTCAATAAGGTTCTGAATACGTTTCTCCTCAGACACATCTGTTATGTACGTCGGTTCTATTTGTCTTACGGTGTTTCACTTCTGTTTTTCTTCTGTTAAAGAGATTTACAGAATTTGCATCATATGGTGTGTTTAGGATCACTTCGGTATCGGAATGTTTGTTCTTAATGTTCTTATCCTTTTACTTCGGTTCCTTGAAGATTGGTTCTATATTTCTGATTAAATTCGCTTACGCAGAAATAAAAATTGTTGAGTTTTTCATAAAAAGAATGGTTATGTAGCAAACCGAATTTAATATCAAACATATTAAAGTCCAACAAGTGTTTAGCGGTTGTTGGTGTTAATTGAAATGTTGCTTCCGACACTTCTAGGGCATCGGTATTCCGAGCCCCTGAGTAGGTATGGCGGCACTTTGGCCAGACAGTGACGTCACATTTCACATCTCGCCTTGTTATGTAACCTGCATTCCAAGGTCAATGACCTTCCAAGGTGATTGACCTGTTATTTCTAGGAAACTTTGGCCAGACAGTGACGTCACATTTCACATCTCGCCTTGTTATGTAACCTGTAAACATTCCAAGGTCAATGACCTGTCTAGGAAACTTTGGCCAGACAGTGACGTCACATGACTTGGGCCAGACAGTCACATGCAAACATTCCAAAGTGTCTAACCTATTACTTCAAATTATTCTAAGGATATTTTGAAAAAAACCATTTGGAGCAGGTGACTTTCGAACCCCGGGCACTCAGATGGGAGGCAACGATGCTAACCACTGTGCTAAGCAGACGCTTATTAATTTACTGTTTTAGGCTGGTATATATACGACTTTTAATTAAAACAAACCATACATGTAACATACATAAAGTTTTTATTATTATTAGACAATTGAATGATTCACAAAATAAGAATTAATATGTTTTAATATTATATAAATGTGAGCTGGAAGATAAAGCCCTTCTTACATTTAATGAGGGAATATCAAATCTGTAAAAATAACACACAGAGGTCGTTGGCAAACAAAAGAAGGAAGTTCAGAAACAAAATAGACAACAGGTTCAAATAGGAAACCAAACTTAAATATCGTAGAGACAATAGAGGTCGCTGGAAAAACAAAGAAGGAAGCTCAGAAACAAAATGGACAACAGGTTCAACTCTTAAAAATAGGAACTTTTTTAGCCTTATGTGTGGGCGCGGCAAGTAGTTGATTTTGTTTTGAAAGAGATACAGGTTCGATTCCTGATATATGCTCCTTGATATGGTAGCGTCAAATACAAAGAGGTACTGAATAACTAAACAGTAAGCTTAGAAACAATGGTTGGTTACAGGTTCAATTCCTTTCTAACCCCCCACGTGTTTAGTGTCATGTTACTCGTCTAAGTAAGCAGAATTAAAAAATGGCGACTAAAATAAGATAAAAAACTTAAAACCCTTATCGCGGAAGATCCGTGAGATGTACGATAGAACCAATACATGCACGGTGTTAAGGAGGTCAAATCAAAGTGGAATATACAATAAAATGGCCACTTCCGGTCTAAACTTTAAATCCTTATATCTTTTCAACGGAAAGTGATAGAAAGGAACCGACTTCAAAAATGTATGTTTCATAACAAGCTCTACAAGAAAATGAGATAAAAAACTTTAAACCCTTATCGCGGAAGATCGGTGAGATGTACGAGAGAACCAACACATGCACGGTGTTAAGGAGGCCAAACCAAATTGGAATATACAATAAAATGGCCACTTCCGGTCTAAACTTTAAATCCTTATATCTTTTGAACGGAAAGTGATAGAAATGAACTGACTTTAAAAATATATCGTTTCATAACAAGCTCTACAAGAAAATGAGATAAAAAACTTTAAACCCTTATCGCGGAAGATCCGTGAGATGTACGATAGAACCAATACATGCACGGTGTTAAGGAGGCCAAACTAAATTGGAATATACAATAAAATGGCCACTTCCGGTCTAAACTTTAAATCGTTATATCTTTTGAACGGAAAGTGATAGAAAGGAACCGACTTCAAAAATGTATGTTTCGTAACAAGGTCTACAAGAAACTGAGATAAAAAACTTCAAACCCTTATCGCGGAAGATCGGTGAGATGTACGCAGGAACCAATACATGCACGGTGTTAAGGAGGCCAAACTAAATTGGAATATACAATAAAATGACCACTTCCGGTCTAAACTTTAAATCGTTATATCTTTTGAACGGAAAGTGATAGAAAGGAACCGACTGCAAAAATGTATGTTTCGTAACAAGGTCTACAAGAAACTGAGATAAAAAACTTCAAACCCTTATCGCGGAAGATCGGTGAGATGTACGCTGGAACCAATACATGCACGGTGTTAAGGAGGCCAAACCAAATTGGAATATACAATAAAATGACCACTTCCGGTCTAAACTTTAAATCCTTATATCTTTTGAACGGAAAGTGATAGAAAGGAACCGACTTCAAAAATGTATGTTTCGTAACAAGGTCTACAAGAAACTGAGATAAAAAACTTCAAACCCTTATCGCGGAAGATCGGTGAGATGTACGATACAACCAATACATGCACGGTGTTCAGCAAAGCAAACTCTAATAGCATATTCAATAAAAATGTTACTTCCGGTAGACACTTCCGGTATAGCCAGTCTTAGAGCTACATACATGTGTAACACCTCAAAATCATCGTCTTGTTGAACAGAAGAAATATAATATTTAAGTAAGTCAGAACAAGCTGTGTTAACACCTAAAAACAACACACTCTCTTAGACTTAATGAAGTTACTTTCAGAGAAAATTTCCACCATACCATAAAGAACAGTATTCAATAGCGTATTTAAATGTTGACTACATCAAGTGATGCGTACTACAGACAAATTTTAGTACACCCTCTTAGACTTATTGAAGTTGACGGCACAGGTAGCTGTCAAGCGTACCTAACAAACCAAAGTAAATATGTCTTGAAGAACAGTCTTCAATTACCCTAAACCAACACATCTCTATCATTTCAGAGTAATCTTAGCCATGTGACCAGTTAAACTAAATGTCTTGAAGTGTAGCTTTTATGTTTATGAGATATAAAATAAGAAAACCAAAGAGTTAATTGTCTATTAAAACAACAAGCAGAAGGGGTTGACTTGGTACCTACAGCTGCTACATACTTGGTAAAAATGGGTGCCACTAGCATTTCAGAGTAATTTTAATCACACAACACTCTAACTGTCTTGAGATGTGGCTTTATGTGTTAATGGGTGGAAATAACAAAACTAAAGAGTTGATTGTCTATTACAACTGTCAGCTAAAGAAGCATTTAGGTAGCCGGAATACCGATATCCTAAATATTTCAAGAGTAATCTTAGTCATACAACACTCTTAACTAACTGTCTTGAGATGTGGCTTTATGTGTCATTGGTTGGAAAATAAGAAAACTAAAGAGTTGATTGCCTATTACAACAGTCAGCTGAAGGAACATTTGGGTTATCGGAATACCGATATGCCAAATGTTCCAACCGAAGGAGCCCACTTAGAGACATCTCCAGGGGCTCGGAATACCGATGCCCTAGAAGTGTCGGAAGCAACATTCCAATTAACACCAACAACCGCTAAATACTTGTTGGACTTTAGTATGTTTGATATTAAATTCGATTTTGCTACATAACCATTCATTTTTATGAAAAACTCAACAATTTTTATTTCTGCGTAAGCGAATTTAATCAGAAATATAGAACCAATCTTCAAGGAACCGAAGTAAAATGATAAGAACATTAAGAACAAACATTCCGATACCGAAGTGATCCTAAACACACCATATGATGCAAATTCTGTAAATCTTTTTAACAGAAGAAAAACAGAAGTGAAACACCGTAAGACAAATAGAACCGACGTACATAACAGATGTGTCTGAGGAGAAACATATTCAGAACCTTATTGAGTTTACTAAGTTTTAAGTATACGAACATAACAGTCTATGTACCAACCAACCAACCAACCAACCAACTGTTTTTGAGGTGTAACCTTTATGTATGTATGTAATTTAATTTTCGATAGTGTAAAATAAAATTAAAAAGTGTGATATATGAAAAAATAAGAAAACTAAAGAGTTGACTGCCTATTACAACGGTCCGCTGAAGAAACATTTAGGTAGCCAGAATACCGATACCCTAAATATTTCAACCGAAGGAGTCCACTTAAAGTCATCTCCAGGGAGCCGGAATACCGGCCCCCTAGATGTGCCGGAAGCAACATCTCAAGTAACACCTAGAACTGCAACATACTTGGTAAAAATGGGTGGAGCTCAGATTGTAAACGACTTGATAGGTGGTACATATGTTTGCAAAGATTTCATTCTAAATTTAGCCTGTTGGATATCCAATCATTTCTATGAAAAGTGCAACCAACCAACTAACCAACCACCCAACCAACCAACCAACGTTGAGGGGCGTAGAGATAGCAAGCTATCTACAAGTGGACCCCTCTGAACCTATGATGTTAATAATGGATTAAGAGATTGAATTGGTACGTGTTTATATTGAAGGCTTGCAAGCTACGTACAAGTGTCTGAATATATGATGGTAATGATGGGTTAAGATATTTAATTGACATGCATTAAAGGCTTAGCGGTTTTCACTTGAGTCATCGTCATTCGAAAACTATTAGAACGAAAACCAGGTCCTTTACTCTGGTATATCTTACTCAGTAGGAACCAAATGTCTTCGAAAACAACATTCTTTGCTTTTCTGAAAGGCAAGTGAGCAGCCCCCTTGTCGAACCCCTCCGAGCTAAAGGTAAACCCCACTCTGTCTTCGGGATCGACATCATGGACTATATGACTCACAATATCTTTAATACGATCTTTGACCCACTTCTCTGGATCGTTGACATCGTCAGGTATATCGTGTAGTCTAAAGCATACGCTTCGTCTATCAAGTTTAAACTTCTTATTGGAGGTCACTGTATCTTCAAGTATTTGGAATGCCATTGTTTCGTGCTACACAACTGACTGTGTTGGTTAAAGGACCGAAGTTTAGCCTCGTGTTTATTAAAGACTAAAGTTTAGCAGGTACTATTTGTTTTCACCTTCACTGTTGGCTACCGACTGAACCTTAGCGGACGCTCCTCGTCTTAATATTCGACAAAACAACACAGACAACACAACTTATTGTTTTCACCTTCACTGTTGGCTACCGACTGAACCTTAGCGGACGCTCCTCGTCTTAATATTCGACAAAACAACACAGACAACACAACTTATTGTTTTCACCTTCACTGTTGGTTAACGACTGAACCTTAGTGGACGCTTCACGTCTTAATATTCAACAGACAACAACGACAGCTGTCATACAGCTGTCTGACATGACAGACAGCTGTCATACAGCTGTCATACAGCTGTCTAACAGCTTTCCTGTTAACACAGCTGTCTAACACAGCTGTCTAACACAGCTGTCTAACACAGCTGTCTAACACAGCTGTCTAACACAGCTGTCTAACACAGCTGTCTAACACAGCTGTCTAACACAGCTGTCTAACACAGCTGTCTAACACAGCTGTCTAACACAGCTGTCTAACACAGCTGTCTAACACAGCTGTCTAACACCGCTGTCTAACACAGCTGTCTAACACAGCTGTCTAACACAGCTGTGTAAGCTGTCTAACACAGCTGTCTAACACAGCTGTGTTAGACAGCTGTGTTAGACAGCTGTGTTAGACAGCTGTATGACAGCTGTATGACAACTGTCTGTCATGTCAGACAGCTGTATGACAACTGTCGTTGTTGTCTGTTGAATATTAAGACGTGAAGCGTCCACTAAGGTTCAGTCGTTAACCAACAGTGAAGGTGAAAACAATAAGTTGTGTTGTCTGTGTTGTTTGTCGAATATTAAGACGAGGAGCTTCCGCTAAGGTTCAGTCGGTAGCCATCAGTGAAGGTGAAAACAAATAGTACCTGCTAAACTTTGTTCTTTAATAAACACGAGGCTAAACTTCGGTCCTTTAACCAACACAGTCAGTTGTGTAGCACGAAACAATGGCATTCCAAATACTTGAAGATACAGTGACCTCCAATAAGAAGTTTAAACTTGATAGACGAAGCGTATGCTTTAGACTACAAGATATACCTGACGATGTCAACGATCCAGAGAAGTGGGTCAAAGATCGTATTAAAGATATTGTGAGTCATATAGTCCATGATGTCGATCCCGAAGACAGAGTGGGGTTTACCTTTAGCTCGGAGGGGTTCGACAAGGGGGCTGCTCACTTGCCTTTCAGAAAAGCAAAGAATGTTGTTTTCGAAGACATTTGGTTCCTACTGAGTAAGATATACCAGAGTAAAGGACCTGGTTTTCGTTCTAATAGTTTTCGAATGACGATGACTCAAATGAAAACCGCTAAGCCTTTAATACATGTCAATTAAATATCTTAACCCATCATTACCATCATATATTCAGACACTTGTACGTAGCTTGCAAGCCTTCAATATAAACACGTACCAATTCAATCTCTTAATCCATTATTAACATCATAGGTTCAGAGGGGTCCACTTGTAGATAGCTTGCTATCTCTACGCCCCTCAACGTTGGTTGGTTGGTTGGGTGGTTGGTTAGTTGGTTGGTTGCACTTTTCATAGAAAAGATTGGATATCCAACAGGCTAAATTTAGAATGAAATCTTTGCAAACATATGTATCACCTATCAAGTCGTTTACAATCTGAGCTCCACCCATTTTTTACCAAGTATGTTGCAGTTCTAGGTGTTACTTGAGATGTTGCGTCCGTTTTTAGGGCATCGGTATTCCGAGCCCCTGGAGATGAGTCTAAGTGGGCTCCTTTGGTTGAAATATTTAGGGTATCGGTATTGGTTGGTACATAGACTGTTATGTTCGTATACTTAAAACTTAGTAAACTCAATAAGGTTCTGAATACGTTTCTCCTCAGACACATCTGTTATGTACGTCGGTTCTATTTGTCTTACGGTGTTTCACTTGTGTTTTTCTTCTGTTAAAGAGATTTACAGAATTTGCATCATATGGTGTGTTTAGGATCACTTCGGTATCGGAATATTTGTTCTTAATGTTCTTATCATTTTACTTCGGTTCCTTGAAGATTGGTTCTATATTTCTGATTAAATTCGCTTACGCAGAAATAAAAATTGTTGAGTTTTTCATAAAAATGAATGGTTATGTAGCAAACCGAATTTAATATCAAACATATTAAAGTCCAACAAGTATTTAGCGGTTGTTGGTGTTAATTGAAATGTTGCTTCCGACACTTCTAGGGGGCCAGTATTCCGGCTCCCTGGAGATGAGTCTAAGTGGGCTCCTTTGGTTGAAATATTTAGGGTATCGGTATTCCGATAACCCAAAATGTTCCTTCAGCTGACAGTTGTAATAGACAATCAACTCTTTAGTTTTCTTATTTTCCAACCAATGACACATAAAGCCACATCTCAAGACAGTTAGTTAAGAGTGTTGTATGACTAAGATTACTCTTGAAATATTTAGGATATCGGTATTCCGGCTACCTAAATGCTTCTTTAGCTGACAGTTGTAATAGACAATCAACTCTTTAGTTTTGTTATTTCCACCCATTAACACATAAAGCTACATCTCAAGACAGTTAGAGTGTTGTGTGATTAAAATTACTCTGAAATGCTAGTGGCACCCATTTTTACCAAGTATGTAGCAGCTGTAGGTACCAAGTCAACCCCTTCTGCTTGTTGTTGTAATAGACAATTAACTCTTTGGTTTTCTTATTTTATATCTCATAAACATAAAAGCTACACTTCAAGATACTTGGTACGCTTGACAGCTGCCTGTGCCGTCAACTTCAATAAGTCTAAGAGGGTGTACTAAAATTTGTCTGTAGTACGCATCACTTGATGTAGTCAACATTTAAATACGCTATTTAATACTGTTCTTTATGGTATGGTTGAAATTTTCTCTGAAAGTAACTTCATTAAGTCTAAGAGAGAGTGTGTTGTTTTTAGGTGTTAACACAGCTTGTTCTGACTTACTTAAATATTATATTTCTTCTGTTCAACAAGACGATTATTTTGAGGTGTCACACATGTATCTAGCTCTAAGAATAGCTATACCGGAAGTGTCTACCAGAAGTAACATTTTTTATTGAATATGCTAATAGAGTTTGCTTTGCTGAACAGCGTGTATGTATTGGTTCTATCGTACATCTCACGGATCTTCCGCGATAAGGGTTTTAAGTTTTTATCTCAGTTTCTTGTAGACCTTGTTACGAAACATACATTTATGAAGTCGGTTCCTTTCTATCACTTTCCGTTCAAAAGATATAACGATTTAAAATTTAGACCGGAAGTGGCCATTTTATTGTATATTCCAATTTGGTTTGACCTCCTTAACACCGTGCATGTATTGGTTCTATCGTGCATCTCACCGATCTTCCGCGATAAGGGTTTGAAGTTTTTTATCTCAGTTTCTTGTAGACCTTGTTACGAAACATACATTTTTGAAGTCGGTTCCTTTCTATCACTTTCCGTTCAAAAGATATAACGATTTAAAGTTTAGACCGGAAGTGGCCATTTTATTGTATATTCCAATTTGATTTGGCCTCCTTAACACCGTGCATGTATTGGTTCTATCGTACATCTCACGGATCTTCCGCGATAAGGGTTTAAAGTTTTTTATCTCATTTTCTTGTAGAGCTTGTTATGAAACGATATATTTTTAAAGTCAGTTCATTTCTATCACTTTCCGTTCAAAAGATATAAGGATTTAAAGTTTAGACCGGAAGTGGTCATTTTATTGTATATTCCACTTTGATTTGACCTCCTTAACACCGTGCATGTATTGGTTCTCTCGTACATCTCACGGATCTTCCGCGATAAGGGTTTAAAGTTTTTTATCTCATTTTCTTGTAGAGCTTGTTATGAAACGATATATTTTTAAAGTCAGTTCATTTCTATCACTTTCCGTTCAAAAGATATAAGGATTTAAAGTTTAGACCGGAAGTGGTCATTTTATTGTATATTCCACTTTGATTTGACCTCCTTAACACCGTGCATGTGTTGGTTCTATAGTACATCTCACGGATCTTCCGCGATAAGGGTTTAAAGTTTTTTATCTCATTTTCTTGTAGACCTTGTTATGAAACATACATTTTTGAAGTCGGTTCCTTTCTATCACTTTCCGTTGAAAAGATATAACGATTTAAAGTTTAGACCGGAAGTGGCCATTTTATTGTATATTCCACTTTGATTTGGCCTCCTTAACACCGTGCATGTATTGGTTCTATCGTACATCTCACGGATCTTCCGCGATAAGGGTTTTAAGTTTTTTATCTTATTTTAGTCGCCATTTTTTAATTCTGCTTACTTAGACGAGTAACATGACACTAAACACGTGGGGGGTTAGAAAGGAATTGAACCTGTAACCAACCATTGTTTCTAAGCTTACTGTTTAGTTATTCAGTACCTCTTTGTATTTGACGCTACCATATCAAGGAGCATATATCAGGAATCGAACCTGTATCTCTTTCAAAATAAAATCAACTACTTGCCGCGCCCACACATAAGGCTAAAAAAGTTCCTATTTTTAAGAGTTGAACCTGTTGTCCATTTTGTTTCTGAGCTTCCTTCTTTGTTTTGCCAGCGACCTCTATTGTCTCTACGATATTTAAGTTTGGTTTCCTATTTGAACCTGTTGTCTATTTTGTTTCTGAACTTCCTTCTTTTGTTTGCCAACGACCTGTGTGTGTTATTTTTACAGATTTGATATTACCTCATTAAATGTAAGAAGGGCTTTATCTTCCAGCTCACATTTATATAATATTAAAACATATTAATTCTTATTTTGTGAATCATTCAATTGTCTAATAATAATAAAAACTTTATGTATGTTACATGTATGGTTTGTTTTAATTAAAAGTCGTATATATACCAGCCTAAAACAGTAAATTAATAAGCGTCTGCTTAGCACAGTGGTTAGCATCGTTGCCTCCCATCTGAGTGCCCGGGGTTCGAAACTCACCTGCTCCAAATGGTTTTTTTCAAAATATCCTTAGAATAATTTGAAGTAATAGGTTAGACACTTTGGAATGTTTGCATGTGACTGTCTGGCCCAAGTCATGTGACGTCACTGTCTGGCCAAAGTTTCCTAGACAGGTCATTGACCTTGGAATGTTTACAGGTTACATAACAAGGCGAGATGTGAAATGTGACGTCACTGTCTGGCCAAAGTTTCCTAGAAATAACAGGTCAATCACCTTGGAAGGTCATTGACCTTGGAATGCAGGTTACATAACAAGGCGAGATGTGAAATGTGACGTCACTGTCTGGCCCAAGTTCCCCCATACCTACTCCCCTGGAGATGTCTCTAAGTGGGCTCCTTCGGTTGGAACATTTGGCATATCGGTATTCCGATAACCCAAATGTTCCTTCAGCTGACTGTTGTAATAGGCAATCAACTCTTTAGTTTTCTTATTTTCCAACCAATGACACATAAAGCCTCATCTCAAGACAGTTAGTTAAGAGTGTTGTATGACTAAGATTACTCTTGAAATATTTAGGATATCGGTATTCCGGCTACCTAAATGCTTCTTTAGCTGACAGTTGTAATAGACAATCAACTCTTTAGTTTTGTTATTTCCACCCATTAACACATAAAGCCACGTCTCAATACAGTTAGTTAGAGTGTTGTGTGATTAAAATTACTCTGAAATGCTAGTGGCACCCATTTTTACCAAGTATGTAGCAGCTGTAGGTACCAAGTCAACCCCCTTCTGCTTGTTGTTGTAATAGACAATTAACTCTTTGGTTTTCTTATTTTATATCTCATAAACATAAAAGCTACACTTTAAGATACTTAGTTTAACTGGTCACATGGCTAAGATTACTCTGAAATGATAGAGATGTGTTGGTTTAGGGTAATTGAAGACTGTTCTTCAAGACATATTTACTTTGGTTTGTTAGGTACGCTTGACAGCTGCCTGTGCCGTCAACTTCAATAAGTCTAAGAGGGTGTACTAAAATTTGTCTGTAGTACGCATCACTTGATGTAGTCAACATTTAAATACGCTATTTAATACTGTTCTTTATGGTATGGTTGAAATTTTCTCTGAAAGTAACTTCAATAAGTCTAAGAGAGAGTGTGTTGTTTTTAGGTGTTAACACAGCTTGTTCTGACTTACTTAAATATTATATTTCTTCTGTTCAACAAGACGATTATTTTGAGGTGTCACACATGTATCTAGCTCTAAGAATAGCTATACCGGAAGTGTCTACCAGAAGTAACATTTTTTATTGAATATGCTTATAGAGTTTGCTTTGCTGAACAGCGTGTATGTATTGGTTCTATCGTACATCTCGCCGATCTTCCGCGATAAGGGTTTGAAGTTTTTATCTCAGTTTCTTGTAGACCTTGTTACGAAACATACATTTATGAAGTCGGTTCCTTTCTATCACTTTCCGTTCAAAAGATATAACGATTTAAATTTTAGACCGGAAGTGGCCATTTTATTGTATATTCCAATTTGGTTTGACCTCCTTAACACCGTGCATGTATTGGTTCTATCGTGCATCTCACCGATCTTCTGCGATAAGGGTTTGAAGTTTTTTATCTCAGTTTCTTGTAGACCTTGTTACGAAACATACATTTTTAAAGTCGGTTTCTTTCTATCACTTTCCGTTCAAAAGATATAACGATTTAAAGTTTAGACCGGAAGTGGCCATTTTATTGTATATTCGAATTTGCTTTGGCCTCCTTAACACCGTGCATGTATTGGTTCTATCGTACATCTCACCGATCTTCCGCGATAAGGATTTGAAGTTTTTTATCTCAGTTTCTTGTAGAGCTTGTTATGAAACGATATATTTTTGAAGTCGGTTCCTTTCTATCACTTTCCGTTCAAAAGATATAACGATTTAAAGTTTAGACCGGAAGTGGCCATTTTATTGTATATTCCAATTTGATTTGGCCTCCTTAACACCGTGCATGTATTGGTTCTCTCGTACATCTCACGGATCTTCCGCGATAAGGGTTTAAAGTTTTTTATCTCATTTTCTTGTAGAGCTTGTTATGAAACGATATATTTTTAAAGTCAGTTCATTTCTATCACTTTCCGTTCAAAAGATATAAGGAATTAAAGTTTAGACCGGAAGTGGCCATTTTATTGTATATTCCAATTTAATTTGGCCTCCTTAACACCGTGCATGTATTGGTTCTATCGTACATCTCACGGATCTTCCGCGATAAGGGTTTTAAGTTTTTTATCTTATTTTAGTCGCCATTTTTTAATTCTGCTTACTTAGACGAGTAACATGACACTAAACACGAGGGGTTAGCTTAAGAAAGGAATTGAACCTGTAACCAACCATTGTTTCTACAGATTTGATATTCCCTCATTAAATGTAAGAAGGGCTTTATCTTCCAGCTCACATTTATATAATATTAAAACATATTAATTCTTATTTTGTGAATCATTCAATTGTCTAATAATAATAAAATATTTAAATATGTTACATGTATGGTTTGTTTTAATTAAAAGTCGTATATATACAAATCTGAAACAATAAATTAACAAGTGCTTGATTAGCCGCGACGGTTAAGGTAGTCGTTCCTCATCTGAATGTCCCGGGTTCGAAACTCACCTGCTCCAAATGGTTTTTTTTAAAATATCCTTAGAATAATTTGAAGTAATAGGTTAGACACTTTGGAATGTTTGCATGTGACTGTCTGGCCCAAGTCGTATGACGTCACTGTCTGGTCAAAGTTTCCTAGACATAACAGGTCAATGACCTTAGAATGTTTACAGGTTACATTGGAAGCCATCTTGGACGCCATCTTGGGGGGCGTGGCCACGCCCATAAGGGGGTGGGGCTCCGCCCAGAGGGGTGGGGCTCCGCCCACTAGGGGAGGAGTGGGGGTACCCCCACTTCCTGTCTGGCCCAAGTGTCCCATTACCTACTTTTTCCTTCAAAAAATCTCCGAAAATGACAGAGCTAAGACAACCAAATTTGGCATGTTCATTTTTACTATCCAACTTACCCTACATGCCAAAATTTAGATTTATAAGTTGAAAGAAAAAAGTTATAGGCATCTTAAGAAAAAAATTTGGGTGACACTGGTGATCATAGGACAGCACAAGAACAAAATATTTTGTGTGATTAACAAAACCAATTGAATATTACATACAACGATTAAGTTTTCTTGACGCAAAAACGTCAAGAAGTAGTAGAAAAAATATTTTGAATATTTGATAATTTGACTTCTTCATACGTCAAAGTCGCGATTTGAAACGTTAAACTTTGCAATTTTCAGACAACGAATTTGGAACAAATACGGATTATGTAGACGATATGTCGTAAGAAGTGTGTTTTACAAAGCCTTAAGATTCAGCTTCAACCACCAGTGACCTTCATTTTACTAAATTATTTTCAGAAAATGCATTTCAAATAGACCCTCTTTCTGATGCTTCGGCAGTAGTTTCAGCAATAGAGTTTATGGTTTAATAGTGTATATTTTAGCAAATTTTCTTAAAAAAAATCGTTATTGAGAATACCGCGACTTAGGCATTTTAAAAAGATTTCTTCAAATGATCGCGAACTAGAACCCCAAAAACTCATATACGGGGTCAGCTTCAGTTTTTCAGTTTTTGTCTGTATACACATATACAGGGCGACGCTTTTCTACGGCAAAGCTCAATATATCCGTTATTATACAAGATATGACAACATACATTAATTATAGGGTATCTCGAGATGCATCTTATAAACTTATTTTGACAATCACAGGATGGCCCATAGGTCGTTGGTGATACAAATTTTCTTTTTTTAAAAGAAGAACCCCTTATTTTATTGCATTTTTGTGTTTTCCAGCGAATTATAATGCATGTTTGTAAGAAAAAATATATAATGTTTATCATTTTAAAGTTATATCAATTGTTTTGCAACTTTTCACGTTTTTTTCACATATTTCAAACACATATCAGAAATTGTGAAACGGCGTTTTCATCAATAGATAGCGGAGCCCCATAGAAATGACGCATTCAGAGAGCTTTTTGTTTGTATCACTCGTTGAAAAAATCGAACTGCCGTACACGAGCACGCTCAAATAGTGGCTGAATTTTAAAAGTTTTCGCAGAAATGTTTTTAGTGTGTCTGTGTAACTTATTTTTGTAAGATTTTTGTGATATGTTAGTAATTAATATTAAATGTTTAGTAAGTGATTGTAAAAAAAAAAGTTGTCGAATTTTTGTGAAAAATATAATTTAGTGTAACAAGTATAATAAGCAATTTCTGTAAAAAAAAAATGGTGATTTTCTGTAAAGGAAATTTTTGCAAATTTTCATATTTTTTTTAAATTTTGGTCCTAGAGCTGTTTGTGACTAATTATATCCTGGCAGGTGTGTAAACAGCTTAAAGGGGCTCGTTGGGCAGAAAATCGGACCAGTTTTTTTTATGGAACTTTTAATGTTTATTTTCGAAAAATGTTTCTACTTTTTGAAACAACAAAGCTATTTTAATGAAATACGGTGGATTGTTACTAATATATGTTATACTGCCAACCAAATGTCCTTTTTTTTTAAGACATATTTGCCATTAGAAGCATTTTTACGAAAATTCGCTACCACAACGCACTTGCTGCGTCCAGACTTTTTTTACGTATTATCCACATGATCTGACTGATGCGCAACCATTTGTTGTCAGTTTCGTTATCTGGTCGTTGTATCTGCTAATTTTAATTCTCGGGTTTTACTGGTTGTATGTGGTTGAGTAACATACGCTGATTTTTTTGTATTTCATTACGGGATATTCTTAGACTTTATTAAAACATTTAAACCATATAGAGTAAATCAAAAGACATATTTTTTAAAAGTTATTTTTTATATTCTAAATACACCGTGCACACGTTTGTTCTATAATTTAACAAGAAACCTTTAAAACACACCTGATGTTAAGGAGCGGAGGATAATTGGGGAGTTATCGGGATAACTGTTATATTTTGAACTGGACAGACATGGTAACGATCTAATTTAATAACAAATGAATAAAGTCTCTAACAAAAAAGTCTCTTAGCAACTATAAAATCAAATCTAAAAATCTCTCTTAATATTTACAAACACTTCTATATATAGACTTACTACTTCTTAATAGCGCCTCCGTGGCCGTGCGGGAAAGTCGATTCAGACTTTCCAATACGGACCCGGGGGACGACGGTTCGATCCTCACCGGCGCCGGATGATTTTTCAAAATCACTGTCGTCGTTGAGGTCGAGCTCAAGGTGGAGGGTAGGTTAGTTTAGACGAGCAAAAAGGGTCAGCAATGGCCTAATTGCCAGTAAGCATCTTACCCTTTTTTACTACTTCTTAATAATACGTAAACATAATTAGTCAGCATTACTCAATACAATAAATTATGTCCTATAGTATTGCAAGCTGTCATCGGCAAACTTGCATATTGTTTATATAAACATGTGAAGTGATGATTATGACAATGTCAACGATTACAAAATCTAATGTTTATAGAAATGTTTTAAATTATAAATTTAAATAATATTAAAATATATTTCCACCCTAGTGACGCCGTTCAGGATAGCTTTCTGTTCCATGAACATCCTGCCGAGTCAACAAAGGACGACTTCCTCTGGCTAGCAATGGGTATAGGAATCATCAGCTATTTCTTGTAATCTGCTCAGCTCTGCCATCTCTATTGGTTCGACATCGGGGTAGGCCTTCTCGACACCAGTTCTTCTTTTCTTCGGCAGTGCTGACGTGTTCTTAGTTTCCTTCTGAATCCTCCGTAGTATATAGATAGCGGCTATAATTACTATAGCTGCTGTTGCTGTGGTAGTCAGGCTCGTTATTATGGAATGATGCGTGACCGTGTGCCATCGGATTCCTCGGAGATGGTCCTCCTCTTGTAGTTCTTCCTGAGCGATGTCCGTCAAATCATCATATGGGAGCATTGCTGCTTCTTGGGGAATTGTCACTGGTTGGCACTGGTTTCACGAATGATCGGCACTCCCTCTATCTGCTTGGGAGTTATAACTATAGTTTTTGTCTTGATGATACAGTCTTGGGAGATACATATTATGCCATACTGCTTCATCGTAATTTCTTCCCTTTGGCCGTTACATATGATTGCAATTCTAGATTATCGTGGCTTGATGAACATCAATGAGTTTCTAGTGTAAAGTGTCTCCAGATTGGCGACTTGACTTTCTGGTGATGGATTGGGCACGTGGTTTTGTCTTCTTTCTGGCATATCTCATCTATTATGCAGTTGTGGTTGCTTTCCATGCCTCTTACTAAGGTTGGGGAACACACATATAGATTCTTGGAGATTGGGATGCTGCTTGAGAGTTCATTGTCAGTTATCTGAAAGTATCGTTGTGTGTTATAATCCACTCCTAGGATTTGGTTGGGTACTTGCATAGACTAATAGGTTTCGTTTTCGACCTTATACGGAATCGGGGTGACTTTTATTAGCATAAATTGCGTTACCTCTGTCATTGTGAAGTAGCTGTACAGATGAATATATTTCTCACTGTGACCAATTTCTGACCGAAGTATCGAGTATGAAATGATCTCCAGATGCTGTGGTAGTTTCTCGTTGCTGCGCTTATGATTTGATCAATGTGTGCTGGTGAAAGAAAGTCGTAAATGTTGGCTTGGTTCACATGTATGTTTAGCAAGTTTCTATAATGATGAGTAAGTTCATCTAGATATCGATCAGCTATCTGATAAATACTCAATATGTGAATGTTTAATGAATTCTTGTCTACTTCTTTGTACCAAGGCTTCATGTTGTTGATAGCTTCCCTTGGTTCAGTTTGAACTCGAACTGCCTTAACGTTTGGTATATCCTCTTTTCTGTATCAATGAATCTTGATAGTGATTGCAGCATCAGCCTCGTTTGATGATGAGAGGCTGCAATTAGCTCCTGTTGGTTCTTGTCTAATTGATCTATGTTCTTGTGTACGTCGTCATTGACCCCAAATACGGATGTTAGAAGTTGTCCTAGGATTCCTCTTCTAACCCTCTTCCGAAAGGCAGCATCTAACCCTGCTTTTATCCATGATAGTTCGACTTGCTTTACCTTGATTTGTGTCATTAATAAGGCACACTCAATCGCATCTGAGGAAATACTTTTGCTTTGCTTGCAAAACTCTTCCAACTCCACAACAATCGACCTCGCTGACTCTGTGTCGTTTGGGAGTTTTTCCTTTTTCGAACCTTGTTTCAATCCTAAACGTCCCTCTCTCTATTTTTGCATGTGCAATATGCTGAATGTAGAACCCTGGCTGTGGGTACTCAATGTGGTACAACTTCGTGGCTGCCGTTCTTCCCATAGCCATCATGATATTGCTATTATAACTATCTTCCATTTTTGCTTAGAAGACTCCTTTTCAAATTTTCGCGGCTCTGACTGTTCTTCATGATGCTTTGTTCTTGATTCTTCTTCCTCACTGGGTAATAGGATTAGCTTGTGTATTGGCCTTTCCATTGTTATATCCATGCTTTTCTAATTTCTGCTACCCTTGGTATTCCCTGTTTGTCTGGGTATGTTTGTACTATTCTACCCAATGGCCATTTTTCTGCGCTGTTGTTCTCATCTTTTATTAATGCCATGTCGCCTGCGTGTACGATATTCTTCTTGAATTTCCACTTGTGTCTTTGCTGTAACTGGTGAAGATATTCTTTATGGCAAGTGTCTCAAAAATCTTTTCTCATTTTTTGCATTGTCCTCCATCCTCCCTATAGATTACCATTAATGTTCTCTGACATTATTGTTGGTGGTGCTAGTAGTTCTCTCCCGATGAAAAAATGACCAGGAGTCAATACTTCAAATTCGTTAATATCATTAGATAACGGACAAAGTGGTCTTGAATTTAAACATGCTTCTATTTGGTGAGTTACTGTGGTTAACTCTTCATATGTCAATCTCATTTCTTTAATCACTCGCTTGAGGTGATATTTCACCGATTTCATTCCTGTCTCCCAGAGCCCTCCAAAATAAGGTGCTGAAGGTGGTATAAAGTGCCACTGCAACCTCATGTGTGTGGTAGTCTCCTGGATCTGAGGTTCTCTGCTGATCTTTATGGCTTCTCTTTGTAGTGTTGAGTTCGCTCCTACAAATGTTGTCCAATTGTCACTATACATGTGGGAACACATACCTCTTCTGGATATGAACCTTTTTAAAGCAGCCATGAACGACTCAGTGCACATGTCGCTTACGACTTCTATGTGAATTGCTTTTGTTGACAGACATACAAATATTGCCAGATCGCCTTTGTATGATTTTTGACCTCTGCCTTTTGTAGCTCGTACTTGAATCGGACCTGCCTAATCCACTCCAGTGTGTGTAAATGCCTGGGTGCCTGTAACTACTTTCGATTTGGCTGTTAGTAATGATATTTAGCTTTTACCTTGTTCGTTGGTTGCTTTTACGTAAATTACTGCACCATATGCGGCTTCCGATGCATCGGCGAAACCATGAACTTCTATTTTTGATTTTTTCGAGGTTTTTTATCCACCTAGGTATTGTTATTTCTTTTACTTCATTGAATTCCTGGATGAATTGGATCCATTTTATTGAATGTTAGTGGGTACTATTTCGATCCACCGTGATTGACTCATCCATATTTCTTGAATTATTAGCTTGGCTTTAATTACCACTGGCGATAGCCACCCCAATGGGTTAAATAACTTGGGTATTGCTGATAATATTGCTCTTTTTGTTACCTTCTCTGCCTTTTTAAGTCTAGTTTCAATTTGAATGTATCTTCCCTTGGTGTCCAGTAGATACCAAGCGATTTGTCTGTCCCATTGTCTGGCAGCTGCAATACTTTTTCCTTGTGCAATTCTTTTGGCAATTTTGCAATAATCTGTGATTTGTTGCTGGACCATTTTCTTAAATTGAACCCACCTGATCTGAACATTTCGTTGAGTTCTATCTGTAATAACGCTGCCTCTTGCTCTGATTCGGCTCCAAATAAAAGATCATCCATAAAAATTTTCCTTTGCTACCTTCGCTGCAATCGGGAATTTTTCTTGTTCGTCTTCGGCAAGTTGTTGAATGGTCCTAACAGCTAAGTATGGTGCTGCTTCTGTGCCATATGTTACTGCCGTCAGTCTGCATTCATCAAAGGGTTGGTCTTTTGCTTTTCTCCATAATATTCTTTGATATTTTGTCTTCTCTTGCCACTTTAATTTGGCGATACATTTTTTTCTATATCCGCCTTTATGGCTACCGGATGCTTTCTCTATCTTAATATGATGTCGAACAGTTCTGGTTGTAGTCTTGGACCGACGTGCATTCTTTTATTTAGACTGACGCCTGTACTACTTTTACATAAGCATTAAATACTACGCTTAATTTGGTAGTGGTGCTATCCTCACGCCCTACTGCTTGATGCGGAATATAGTATTTCGCTTGTTTTTCTTTGATACTTGGTACCTTTTGCATATGATATGGATTAAGTAAGAAGACGTGTAGAAGTGTAGACGTGTTTTCAGTGCTCCTGACTTCGGTATTTGTGTGTGTGTGTGTGTTGCTTGGCTTGTGTTAACTATAAGAATGGCCAAAAACACACGAAATGCTGCTAAGCTAACATCTGGTGAAGCTAAGTGCGATGATGATATAAAAACGGTAATTGGTGAGATAGTGACTGAAAAGGTTGCGGCGAAAACTAGTGAACTGTTTCATGAAATTGCTTCATTAAAGGAGGAAATACGCATACTGAGGGACAATAATATATATTTGGTTAGACTTTTGACAGGCAAGAATAATTTAAAAAATAACACTGAGAAATCATATTCATCCACAATAATAAATAAATAATAAAAACGGTGCCGTTGTTGTTGAAGATGTACTTGATGAATTGAATGACACCATCTTATCAGATGAAACAGTTATCCAGGTAAAAACTGGTGATAAGAATAATGTTGATATGTATAAATCGAAATCACGAAAGAAGAATTTGAACAAAACGTCTGATTCTAGTGGCGTAGATACGGAACTTAATTTTGAACCTAATAACTAATACAAGTTTCAAAATTGAAGAAGGAAAGGAGGTGACACATTTATAAGAGGTGAAGCTGATCCAGTTTCTGGCTTCTCTACGGGTGAACCTAAGTTATGGCTGTATGTTGGAAGATGCCACCCTGACACGGCTACTGACAGTGTCAAGAGGTACATTGAGGGCAAAGTTCCCCAGCATATAGTTGATGTAGAGAGGCTGCAAACAAAGGGACATACAAACTTATTTAGGGTAAGTGCACAGCATTCAGTTAAGGAAACCTTATATCTTCCCAGTTTCTGGCCCAAGGGTATATTGGTCAAGAGATATTTTTTCGAAGGGACAGTAATTCGGGAAATACCCGTGTAGCCGCAGCCACATTCTAACGGCGTCACTTAATGATAAATCAAAAATCAATTTAAGTTTTTTAAATGTACAGTGTATGACAAATAAACTCAATGCTGTTGAACTTTTTCTACAGAATAATTCGATTGATATTCTATGCATTGCTGAGCACTGGTGTAGTAGTGATATACTAAGTACTATTAATATTCCCGGTTTTGCAATTGCAGTTGTCGTTCACAGCATCAACATGGTGGTGTTTTGATATATGTCAGGGAAGGTATGTCTTTCAGAGAACTTAAATTTGTGACTGGAACTTCAACTGAAGTAAACTCACAGGCGTGCGGTATTTTGTTGACCGTACAGTCAAAAACTTATTGCATTGTTTGTGTCTATCGGTCTGGTTTGGGTAATTTTGACACGTTTCTAGAGCATATGTCATTTATATTGAATAAGTGTCACCAATATATGGCGGATGACATTGTTTGGTGCTGTGATCTGAATGTGAATTATTTGAGCGACAGTAGACAAAAAAGGCTGTTAAATGATTTGATGGATCGTTATAATTTGTTGTGTTTATGTTCGGATATTCCGACGAGACATTTCACAAATATTCGTGGCCAGACATCGATATCTAAACTGGATTATTTAATCACAAACTTATCAGTGATTTCATGTAAATCTACGGTGCGAAATGAACAAATAAGTGATCACCATGCAATATTTCTCAGTATTAATAGTGAGTCTGTAAAATACTTACCACCCGCCGCTGGACGGATCTTTTCGGAAAAGAAGAGATAGTAGGTAATAATAGTGGGTTCTACAGCACTCCTCCTCCTCCTCTCGAGGTCACTCACTCCTTGCAAGGCCGACACTCCTCCCAAGGTCACTTACTCCTCTCAAGGTCAACACTCCTCCCAAGGTCACTTACTCCTCTCAAGGTCAACACTCCTCTCAAGGTCAACACTCCTCTCAAGGTCAACACTCCTCTCAAGGTCGACACTCCTATCAAGGTCGCAAAAATGTTTTGAACTCGAACCGCAGACCAACCTTGAGAGTTGTAGTATATAATCTGCAAAGTTTGTTTCAGATGCACATCTCTCTGAGAAGTATAGTAAAGTATAGTAAAGTAAGTAATAACGAAAATGAATTTGAAATTAGCTCTAAGTTATCTTTGTCACGAACTGAATCGTGAGCAAGAACGCTTGCAGAAAAAAGAAAACTTAAATAGTGATGAGTTGACGTTGATATCCCAATATAAAAGAGTGTTATCTCGAACCATTGAGTACATGAACGAGAAGTGTTGTGATTGTGAGTTAATAGCCGATTTGATTGACACAAGACTGGATTTCAAATTCTATCCATTTATGAAATACTTTCCGGAGCCATTGAGAACATATCTCAGGTCATCGCACGCACAGTGGGAGCATCAAAAAAAAGTGTTGGAACAATCTAGGCTGGTTGTTTTTGTTAACGAGGATGGAGAGAGAAATGTAAATGCGTAAACACCTAACTATTAAATTATATATAAGTAGATAGAGTTAATCATGAAGAAAGTTAAATTTAATGAAGCTGAAAACAAAATCCATTACATGGCGTGTTGGAAATATGCACACACTAATGCAAGAAAGGGAACTTGGATGAAAGCCTATGCGGACAGATGTCGTTTTCAAAGAAAAATTGAACAAGTCAAAAGCGTTGTCGACAGAATTTTGGATGTAGAACACAGAAAGAAGATTTTCTATGAACGTTTTTACAATCATTTATTAATTCGAGAGAGTTATGCTCTACCCCCTTATTAATCATTTTTATTTTGTTAACTTGCTTTAAATTTACTTTATTATACTTTTTAGAAAGATGTCATAGTTTGATTTTAATAAAGTTTCAAACTAATTCATTTGTTTTATTTTTGAATAGGAATAAATAAAAGATAAATACATTTTTAACTATTATTTTATTGTACACAATTCATTACAAAATTTTCATATAGGTAAAAAACATTTGTAAGTGAGCAAATGCAGATATTATTTAAGTGATTGAAACAAGAAGGTTTCGATGGTTGTATAGTTGGTTGATCATCGAGTTCTAGGACTGGTGTGGCAGAATATTTTCTAATGTAGGAAGCCTTTTCTTTTCCTTTGACATACACATAATTAACGTTTCTTGTGAGAGCGCTGACAATTTCACCAAAATTGTGAACTGGAGTGAAACCTGCTTTCCAATCGATGCAGTGATGATAATTCATAAGCCATCTAACTTGTCTTGATAAGTCCGGTGGAAGGGAATCCATACTGAAAGGTGGTTTGAATATGTAGTGACAAATTCTTTTTCCATCAAACGCTGCTAATTCTTTAGGAAGAAATTTATTATTTTCTAATTTGAAACCTTGCACATCAAGAACTAATATCATTTTACAATTTGAGTTTAGAAAAGTTCTTAGAAATCTTACTCATCACACAATAGGATTCTATTTGACTTTTTAGTTTCTTTAAATTTTTTATGTGAGTCTTCAAGACATCCTTAAACGTGAATGACATAATTGAAATGAGTAAAGAGATGTGGATGTAATTGCTTTAATAGTTACTCCAAGGCATGCGCAGAATTAGTTAGTACACTCTACACTTGCAGGAGAATTCATGCGTAGAGGGAACGAATTTAGTTTCTCTACACTTGCTTTACGATTTTTGTCAGCGGGTTGTAGAGAAACAATTTATTGTGACAAATCAAAGCGTAAGCGGAAGTATCTTTCGGAATGGCTGTGTTCGTTTCAAATTCAATTCGAACAACAACAGCCCCTGATTGGAGAGAATCTTTTTGTCGGGAACAGTCTATATGCACTAGTGGAGCAATCTCTTTAAATTCATTGGGAGTGAAAATAGGCTGGTTTTCTTTTTCGTAATAAGGTTGTTGAAATTTTGAATACATGTCATAAAGTGACGCGAAATTATTTTCACCGAAATTTAAATTCAAATCATGATAAGGATACCTTTCACTATTTAGGAAAACTCTAAAGTTTCGCAGGTTGCAATGATCAAACTTTCCCATGTCTTTTTTAACATCTCCTTTCCTGGCTGTTTGAAAACCTGCAATTATGTGACTTGGCGATTCGAGTTTTGTGCTTGTCTTCACAGGCCAAGTATGTCGCGTTGTTTGAGGTAAAGCTGGAAATTCTATTAGTTCCCAACTTCTAAAAGCGAGGGGAATGTCAATGTTTTTTTGAATCCGCTTAGAAAGCTGCAGTTGTTGAGAAATGGAAGGTGTAACATGAGGAACATTCCAGTATATTTTATCAAGCTGAATTTTTGGCTTATCTGCAACTAGAGCTACATTGGTGGGATCTTCAATGTAGACGACAGCGTCTAGGTCGTCAGTACTTCTAATGAGAACTAATTCTTGTTTCATATTTATAATAATCTTGCGATAATCTTCAAAAAATCCCATTAAATGGGAAAGAGGAATACAAACGTTGAAATGTCCATTGTTATCAATTTTTAGACGTTCAAATTCTCTTCCTTCGCTTTTGGGGAACCATCCGGCATTTTGCAGCTTGGCACCATCATTAGAATTTACTGACACATAACCTTTCATAGTTGAAGTGAGCCCTACATTTCGCACTGAATCGACCACAACACCGTTTAACTCATAGCGAATTTCCCTGAACAGGTGTGCTATGGCATTGTTAATAAAAAATAATGTGTTTCCTACAGTTCCATCATCTTTCCTTAATTTACCTTCTATGTATAGGTAACTGTCAGAAGGAAGGGTATATGCATCTAATTCTTGTATCGATATTCGCATTTCATCGTTCTGCTCAAATTTTGAAGAGGAAAATGATTGATAGGTGTGTAGTTGATAATCTACCACGGAATCATCAACAACCACCTTTTGCGCGACGTCTAGAATATTCATTGCGGTTGAAAACCTAACGATTTTAAAAAACGGCGATTACGTGCTGTCAGCTGCTTAGACGTTTTTATACTATGGATTTTTGCTTTTGCATCCTTATTTTTATACTCTAGCGCCTGACATTTCGTGTGAGAATTATTATAGCGGACAACCATTTAGCTAACTTTTTTCAAATACACTTTGACTGTGACAGTTTCACCTCTAAAGTGGACTAGGTTTCCGTCTTGATCAAGAATCTTGATGGTTATATTAGTAATTGTCTTTATGGTGACTGGAAAGTAAATGACATTCTGAGGTGTTTCTACTATTTTATACCCTGGCGGTACCGTGGGAAAAAATTGATGTTTGTATGGACCGGTTTACCGTTATTATATGAGCCAGAAGAGATGTTGCAATCAATGCATATAGCATTTACTTTTATAATTTCCACAGGCTTCTCCGATTCATGAACAACATTCGCTTTCAAAACCTTATTACTGAAGCCTAAAAGTTTGCCGATGGAATTGGGTTTTGAAAAGTCGATACTTTGACTACATTTTAAAGTTGTTTTAAGGGTGTTGTTATTCGCATTGAGCTCCAATGTTTCTTTTCCCATTTTACTCTGCAAATATTGATGTATATCTGTTATTTCGTAGGAACCTGTTGGAATAATTATAGTCTGTGCACCATAACAAAAGGTATTATTTGTTTCATCTATATTGGGGATGGCGTTAAATGTTTCAAAATTTGTTAAACCGATCACATATTCTGAATTCTCATCAAGAAATATTGGGAGATTGAAATTTGAACTTAACACTGATTGAGGTTGCGAAAACGCAAATGCGTAAGACATGATTCAATCGTTGCGAGTGACAAATTAAACGGATGTTTGCTTATTATATAGAAATCGTAAGCATAGGTGCCCACAGTTGAACTATTTAACATTTTGTTGTCTCCAGTAATTATAAGTAATTATATTATCAACTCCATCACTTAAAAAATAATTAATTAGTTCTTGCGGCGGTCGCAAATTGCCATAACTATCGAAGTAATCGACATTTTTATTTCGTTTTATATAAGCTGTCCAGTGCGTACCTTCATTTGCTTTAGCGTCTAGATTAACAATTCCACACTCCGAATATTTAATTTTTTTTGGTAAAGAATCTCGCATGTAAACACCCATAAAATGTTTTATTTTTAATTGATTTGCATATTTAAGAATATCGACGTTGGTCAACGCTCGATTTGGAATTGTTATTGGTAGTTTTTTTGATACGGTTTTAAAAATAAACCCGACCCTTTGTTTTCCATAGCTTTATTATGTCTATTCGTTTCTCGCAAAGCTTTAGCCGCATTCTTCGCATCTATTACTGTCTTGGCTATACTCGCCCCGCCTCCGGCTAAAGCACCTAATGCTCCCAAAACAGGTAATAACATTGGTAAAAAACCGCCAATCTTAGGCGATCTTATGATTCTGCTGTTTTTAGATCGTCTTGTTTTTGAATTCGTCTTCCTCTTTTTCGTCAAACCGCTACCCTTTTTAAGTGAATTCCTCATTTTGCGCAACCCTGCTGCTAACAGTCGCTTTAGTTTAACAGATGACGGATTCACTCTCATCTTGTAGTGTTGGAAGACGCAGTAATTGTGACAAATTTCGCAGGTAGGTTACCAGTATATATACTTTCGATTCTCCTAAAATCAACAATGCAACATTTAGCTCTATGGCTGTTTTCATTTCGTTTACAACCACTTTTCAGCGGTGTCCACACTTGCTATATAAGTCGCTTCTCCCATTTGGGCGTTGCATACTGTAACATGAGAGCGGAACAGCAAAAGTTGCAATTACCCATCAAAAACCATGACAGCACCTTTGGAAGTGAAAAGTGTAATAGACATGGCACGTTATTAGGAAATGATATTAAGAGAGGCATTTTAGTAGGTGCATCTGGTTGTGGAAAAACAAATGTTATGGTTTCACTTTTGGAACATGGAAACGGTCTTAGATTTGAAAATATATATGTGTATTCTAAGTCCTTGAACCAACCAAAATATCAATATCTCAGATCACTTTTGCAACCTATGAAAGAAATCGGCTATTCTGAATACGATGACGGAAATCAGATATTCACCCCTGATCAGATTAAACCGAACTCAGTAGTTATATTCGATGATATAGTTTGTTGTAATCAAAGCATTATCAGGGACTATTTTTGTTTCGGGCGCCACAATAAAGCTGATTGCTTTTATTTGTGTCAGACTTATTCTTCAATACCGAAACAGCTGATTCGAGATAATGCAAATTTGTTAATCATATTCAAACAAGATAACACTAATTTGAAACATGTATATGACGATCTCGTTAATGTTGACATGCCGTTTCAGAAATTTAAGGATTTGTGTTCTTACTGTTGGAACGAGTTGTTTGGTTTTTTGGTTATAAATAAGGAATTTCCTATCCATTGCGGCAGATATAGGAAAGGTTTTGACATTTATTTATATATAGATTAAACAAGATTTCAGTTCATCAGTATATCTCAAACAAGTGACCAAGATGAGTGAAAACGTTACCCGAGAACTTCTAAAAACGAGAAAAGCTTTGAAACGGAAATTGCAAAGTTTAAAAGCTGATATTTTGGAATCTTCACTTAAAAGAGAAGAGGAGTTGAAACCCATCTCCGAACCTCTAAAAAAACTAATTTCTGATATAAAAACGGAAAAGATCATTCCAAAAGTTGAGCCTAAAGAGGAAAAACAAAAAATGTCTACACCTACAAACGCCGCTCCAGCACAACAACCTCAACGCTTATTTCCACCCGAATTTTCGAATTATGAGGAAGTGTTTTCTGCACAACCTGAAATTTCTGACACCTCAGCAAATATTCTTGAAAGTACAAGAGCAGATATTGACAGAATGGTAAATGATCCATCCTTTATTGTCTATTTACAACAATATTCAACACTACCTAGGCAATATGTTGAAGAGATGATAAGAGACACTAATGATCGTTTCGATCATAAATACGGAATAAGACATAACTTAATGACAGACAAATTTCACATCGGCGACTCTGAAGTTAATTTTGATAAGGATGATATCGTTATTAAGGGAGTCAAATATAAAGGTAGCCCCGGTCTATATGAACTGCTGTTTAAGAAAGAACCCATTGGATATACTGATAAAGATTCGTACGACTATAATGACATTCTAAAGCGAACCAATGCAAATCGCAGGAACTATAATCCCAATGAACAAATTGCCGGAAATAAATCCAGAAAGTATAGGACTGTAATTCAACCAAATGTGAAACGCCCTCGCTCTGGTTCACAACCTACTTTTACGTTTCCTACAAGAATGCACACGGGACAAGGACTTATGATGTGGAATAAGAAGTCAACGAACTAGCTTTACTGGGATGATCCTAACGAGTTAGTTGATAGATTGAGACTCCTTCTTGCATCTAGGAATGCTGGCAATAACGGCAATGATAATGAGATTATTTCAATAATTGAAGAGTTGCGGGAAAAAGATATAATCGTATAAATAAACATCATTTTAATTGTGCATTACCAGTGTGACTATGACTTTGGATAAGTTCGGAAGAAAAATTAATAAGGATGTGGATAAGTTAAAGAAAAAACTGTCACAAACAATAATATTAACATATTTTGGCAAAAAATCATTTCATAACAGAATCTTTCTAGCACCCAATTTAACACATACAAAAATCTTTAGGTTTGATGCGGAAATAGATAAACTTAATATCAGACCTGCATCTGAAGTGACAATATTTTTTAATGGAGAACAAACATCTGCAGATGACTTGGGTGGCAGGAAAATAAAGTCTGGTGACAGCATGCATTTTACGTATGTGAAAAATACTGCAACTGTGCTTTTTCATATTGAAATAACTTTAAGATATCCTCTCAAAAGTGTCAGGGAGTTGATCGCATGAATGGAATTATAAATAGAAGATAACTTAAGTTCATCACCGACATATAAAAGCAAGCGCTGTCAAACTCAATTGATCTAAATATGGCTTTGGATAAGTTTGGTAGACAAATTGATGATGATGTTAAGATGATAAGGAAAAAGCTGTGGCAAACACTCATCATATCTAGCCGTGGAGGGAAATCCCAAAGCGTTCCCCGCAGAATCTTCCTGATCGATCATATTTCCCACAACTATATTTTTGAATTCGATGCAGAAATAGATGAGGTTGTTGGAAATCCTAAATCTGATGTGATCATCTTTTTTAATGGAAAAGAAACGTCACCAGATAATTTAGTTGGTGTGAAGGTTAAACCGGGTGATGATATATATTTCGAATACATTTTGACGAGCAGTAGAGTTGAATTTTTCTTAGAAATAACATTAAGATGTCCCCTAAAACTGTCAAGGAATGGGTGGTGACAGAACTTCACAAACCGGCAAGGAGAAATTATAGAAGAAGACGAGTATTAGTGAAGGGGTTGAATGACCTGTTTCAAGCTGATCTGGTGGAAATGCTTCCTTATTCGAAATTAAATCGTGGATATAAATATATTTTAGTAGTGATCAATGCTTTTTCAAAGTTTGTCTGGGCGGAACCTTTAAAAAGTAAAACAGCTAAAGAAGTATCAAAAGTTATGAAGAAAATTCTACAATCGCTAAAAAATGCACCCAAAAATTTGCAGACAGACCTCGGAAAGGAGTATATGAATTCAGAATTCAAGGCTCTAATGAACGAATTCAAAATCAATCATTACAATACCTATTCAAATCTGAAAGCTAGCATATGTGAACGAGTTAATAGAACATTAAAAACGATGATGTGGAAAGAATTCAGCATACAAGGAAACTATAAGTGGCTAGATTTACTTCCCAAAATTGTTTCGCAATATAACAACCGGGTGCATAGAACCACTGGAATGAAACCTGCTTCTGTGCTAAAGAAGCATGAAAAAGCTATTTTAAAATCAGCTTTTAGTCATATGAAGACCGTTGATCCGAGGAAGCAGAAATTTCATGTTGGCGACTATGTCCGCATCAGCAAACATCGAGAAATTTTTGTCAAAGGTTATACACCGAATTGGTCGAATGAAATTTTCCACATTATACAGATTAAACAAACTAACCCTCGCATGTACTACCTCGAAGATGAAAAACAGCAGTCCATAAAAGGAGGATTTTATGAAGAGGAACTACAGAAAGTAAAATACCCTGACATACATTTGATTGAAAAAATTATCAGGAGAAAAGGTGATACTGTATTTGTTAAATGGTTGGGTCTCGACAAATCGCACAATTCATGGATTCCTAAAAATCACATTGTATAAAATTATATTATTTTTGATGTAATGTTTTTTCTTCAATAAAAACTATAACAGAATATATATATTTTTTTATTCCTAAAATTGTGTTGCAGAGAATGAGCGATGGAGAAATGAGAGTTAAGTTAATTAATAAAAAACTGTAATTTTTTTAAACATATTTATTAACAAGGTAAATGTAAACCATACATAATTAAGTTGGGATTTTTAAATGTGGCAATAGTAACATGTGAAGTGAACAATGCACAGTCAAATGTTTACGATTTAACATTAAATATGTGGTTATACATTTTTTTTAAATATTATAATAGTTTACAAATATAAAGCTATTCGACGAAAGATGAAAATGCACAATCAAATAATTGAATGCGTTACATATTTTTTTAAATATTACTAGACAATCATAGATTAACACTTTATGCAAAACAACATCTACAACTAGTTGAAAAGAGAACGTTGATTGTAAAAATTCTGTTGTGGATATCGGTTGAACTCTTTTAAATTCGGATATTGTTGAATAAGCTCCATCACAGCGCAAACGTTTTCTGAATTCGGAGTTGTTGAGACTTTATTCAGAATGAAATTAGCAATGTCGACGTGCCCCGAATGCACATTGAAGACTAAAGATTCAAAATAATTGGAAAAATCTTGTTTCTTCAGCATATCAATTTTGTATGCGATGAGATTTGCTAGTTCAAATAACTTGCAAACAGATTCAATCCCCAGATATACACACCCACCGCACTTATCTTCTATTTTTACAATTTTAATATCTTTAAACCATTCAAATGTTATGTTGATTGCAGAATTTTGTCGTTGACAGAACTCATCCTGATTATTTGAATAGAAATAATTCATAATGAGTCCTTCACAACCCCGAAACTCTATCCACTCCTCTTCATTGAAAATTACTGAATCACCTTTAAGACCTTGTATTCCAATAAATGGTTGAAAACTGAAGTCATATGCTAAACCAACACACACATATTTAGATTTCGAAGGGTTAATATGGTATCGCTTTTCACAAATTGTAGTCAAAATGTTTTTCTGGATTTTGCTTTCTGAACACTGTCTTTTGGAAGTACCAAGAGCGGCATTTTTAATTGTATTTGAAACACTGCAGGTATTCATTGTCAAAAGTTAAATGTGCACTGATGACAGCAATTTTAAACGCAGAGCTTTATACTGCGTTTCACCTCCTCACACTACATTGCAGATGTTATTTTACACCCCCTCCCCCTAACTTAAAGGAATTCTTAATAATGTACCACTACAGCTAAGTTGTTAACAATAAAAGTATTCAGTTATTTGCAGTCACGATGTTATACTAAATTTATAAATTACTTTGACAAAAAATTGTACAGACATTTCAATGATTGAACATAATCTTCAGATTTTGTAGATGGCCATTTACCGCAGCATGGGCCATATTTCCACCCAACGTTCTCATTGAGAGAGGCTTTATCTATATTTTTCTGGAGCCATTTTAAAACTTCGTTATGTCGCTGATTGCGTTTCGGATCGAAAATAAAACTTACGCCGTGATGGCTTGCGGATTTTAAGATGGAATTTAATAGGTTAATGTCCGCAAAATATGCAGTCTCACAAATGCACTCATCGAGCAGTTCTTGAGTATTATTATAAAAATTGGAAAGATTTTCAACAGGGTATTTCTTGTTCATGTCTTCACAGCAGTTTTGGCTGAGCAGTGTTATCAAATAATGCTTTTCATACACTGTGGTGTCAATGTCAGATTCCTTACAAAAGTCAATAGGCTCGTCCGGAGTTACAGATTCCAAATTATTATCTGTAAGCGCTTTCAAAGTGTCTGCAATCAGTTTGTCAAGTAACAGCTTCTTCTCGATTATCAATGATACTGTCTCCGCGGCACATTTGTCGGAGTGTGCAACCCACAGAAGAGTTTCATCAGGTACAACAAGTGTATCTAAAATGGTTCTTAAGAATCTAATATCATTTTCAGTTACACAATTCTTTAAAATTTTTCTCAAATCTTTTTTTAGAATTTTGCGTGTAGCACTACACAGACGCAAAAATAAAGTAAAGTATGCGTTTTCACTCATATTTGAAATTAAACTAAGACATCTTTGAAAGTAAGTCTTTTTTATAAGAATGCAGAGTTATAAACCCCCCCCCCCCTAGGATTCCTCGTTCTGACATTCATTCAATAAACGTATGAGCATATCTAGAGGCTCTTCGTCAGAGGGATTTGAAATCGAAGGTATGTCTTTGTGACCCCAGGCTAAACTGTGAAACGATGAAGGGAGGAAGTATCTCTTATCATCGGTATTGGACAATGCAATTTTACGCAAATAGTTTGTAAATATTCTGTGACATTCCGATTTGAAAGCGTACATGTTGCAGTAGACCTGGCGGCGATCCTCCACTATTATTTCTTTATAATGCACCAAATCTAATTGTTTTGCAATGCTATATTTACTAACTCCTTTAGCTTTCTTACAAACATCATCAATGGATTTTATGCAATACGCTTTTGAGCCAGTGCCGTAATATTCTATCAACGGTTTTCCTTTATATTCATCTTTCATTTTGCCAATAATAGAATCCGTTACTGGCATATCATGCATATTTATATGAGGATAATTTGAAGTGTCAAACTCGCTAATATGTTTTTTCATATCTTCATAAACATTTTCAGTTTTCACATGTATTATTAACGAATCTGTGTCCGTGTATAGCAAGGTTACATTATCTTTATAGAGAGGTTTAAGAAAATTGTAAAAAAAGTTGTAAATGACTGTTTTTGAGATGTCCAGTATTGAGAATCCGACATATATTGGCTTATTATAATGTATGAGACTTCTTTTCATCTCAATAGCCACTAAATTTTCACTGAAAATTTTAAACTCTTTGAAATTTGGTTTGCTAATGTAATTTTCAGCGCCTCTTTTTTGACGGTTTTTACTAAATTGTGTAGCAAGTTTTATATCAACTCTTTTTTCCACATTTTCTATTGTTTTACCATATATACAATTTATCATTTTCCTAAAGCTGTCCTTCTCGAAACTATTTCTGGCAGAATTTCTCAGATTAGTGTTGAGTTCTATATAAGGTTTCAAAAAAGGTGACTGTGAAAATTTGAGCGCTCTGTGAATTCGAGTGAGTTTTAAACCATTTCGAAGGCATTGTTTCAGAGCTCGATAGTGAATTATGTACCGTTTTTTATCTTCCAAGTTTGGTATTAATTTCTCACTTTTACTGCCAGGAGGTGTATAATTTTCTGGGCAGAAAGGTAAATCGTTGAAGTGATCGTGAAGGTGTTTGGGAATAGTCGTCAACTTCAAAAACATATCCTGTCGATGATGTATCAGATAAATCGAAAACAGACTTTTGCAAGCGTTCAATTTCTTGTTTTCCTAACCATTCAAAATTTGCAATTGGAAGATACTGTTGCATACTATAGCCGTATAAGTTAGTGGCGTCAAAGTATACAAGATATGATGATTCTTTTGACGCGTCATAGTTGGGAAGGAGCTTATTGTTCGCTATGGCTCTTCTACTGACACATGTGCTTACTCCTCCACGTATGCCTTGTTTGAAAAAGTGGATCATATCGATGTCGGTGAGCGTTTCCAATTCGATCTTTGTATATCGCAACATGGCGTCCCAACTTAAGCCTGGAGCCGTATAATAATGTGCCGGATCAAGCTTGTAGGTCTTCAGACACAAATCTCTATAATTTTCAAAAACATCTGCCAATAATAAAACATCAGCAGTTAAATACAAATCTGAGTAGTCTCCAAATGTTTTACATTGGAATAAATTCCAAACATTAGCGGCTCTGGAATACTCTTCATCCGAAACAGATTCATCCCGTATTTCATCATAGAAACATTCTTTATCGGGCAGAACTTGTTCATCAAATTTAGAAAAATCCGTAACATAGGTATAAGGATAAATACCTTTTCTTCTCATACATAAAAATTTGTCATTGTCTGGAAAAATGCTTCGCACCTCGCGACACTGAGTATCATCTAAAAGTGTTGAAAGCTCGTCAAGAGAAGACGTCAGAAAGTGGTACGAGTCCAGGAATGTCATTTGCAGATTTATAGTTTTAAGGTCGCCTTGTTCGTTTTTATAATTGTCAACAGGTAGAAATTTTGAAAAAGAAACATATTTTTCATATGTTTGCGGAATTACTGTCAATTCTTCACACTTTTTAGCTAAAGTTCGAATAAAGAGATGAGCATCATAATTTTTCAAATTGTGGAAAAAAATTGGAATTTTCAGTTGTGTTTTATAAAGAAGATTGCAGTTGTTATGTGCAGCACCTCTTAAGCGGCCCGTCAAATGACAATGATCCTTCACTTTAGTGTCGGCAGGAGCGAACGATTTTTCATAGATGTGGCATGATGTGGCAGTTTGAAAATTTAAACTATCTTGCTGCGACATTTTTATTGGAACAATTATTTTCAAATACTTGTCATATAATAGTTTTAAGTGTTCCTCGAGTTTGGAAATAAACACCTCAGCAGCATCTTCGTTTCTGTATAGAATGAGCTTTGCTTCGGAATCATCGAATGAACACTTAACGTAATATGCGAAAGAGCAAGGCTTATGTTCATATTTCTTTATAGTCGTTTTGTCATCACCAGACGGTTTGTTTTCAACCGGGCTAAGGATACATTCAAAGTCTGCATATATGCAGAAAGGTGCTCGAATTTGCTTTTGGAAGTTTTCAAATTTTAGCACATTTTCCATGACCGTTTGACCTAATCTATCCTTTTTAGTAATTTTCTCTGGCAATTTTGTAACGATAAAGTTGCAGTCGTGAGACATGTGTGTTGAAAGCTTTTCTTCAGAGGAAAAGTATTGCAAGCATCCATCACAAAAATGTTTGACAGCTGTATTTTTTGATATTTGTGAAGAAACTAGCCTTGAGAAATTTTTTATATAACAATAATGATATTTGCCCGCAGAGTCATCAATGAGCAGCAAGTTAATATGAACGGGTAGCTTATTTGCCGTATAATGTAACGGTCCGATGACTTGATGAGTCCATTTACCGTTTAGAAAAAGCCTCTCTAAGCCATAAACATTAATAGAAATATTATTTTTCTTTTCAAAGTCTTTGATAGATTCTACAGAAACTGGAAATTGCAAGTCTTCGAAATGTAGGTTTGGAACATTTAAAAAGTGAGGATAAGAATTTGTAGAAGTGCAAGAACCAATAGGTTCAATGAGAGCTGCCACTATTGCCCACGCAAAGCAACATTCATCATTATTCTTAATATTAATTACTGCCTTCTTCTTTGAAACCTCTTTTGGCAATGGTAAGTATGATGAAGCTCTTAAAGGGTTAAATTTGCAAATATTAACTTCTAAATATAAAATTTTTTCAAGCGCCCACCCCGAGTCTCTCTCGGCAAAGTCAGAAGCTTTCCGATCAATTTCTTCAACATATAAATCAAAAATTTCATTCAAGTTTGTTGAACGACTTACAATTTTATTTGCAGTATTATGTGATTTTATTTCTCTAATAACCTTAGAAGGAAGGTAATACAAAGCGAAGAGTTCCATATTACATTTAAATGAAGTGTGCTTCACAAGTTCAATTTTTAATAATTCTACAATTTTGTTTCTAACACTATTTAAATAATCTCGAATAGATAACCCCGCATATTCAGACGTCACTTGATAGCTACAAATGCGCGTTTTAAAGGCGCTTCTGCAAATTTTAATGTCATTACTTAAAGGTTTCCAAAAGTGTGATCTATGTTTAAGTGATCTAATGTGAGCTGAATAAGAGTTATATGGAACAGCTCGATCGCAAGGAATACAATATTTGATACCTGGGTTCGGAGTTTGGTTTCCAGATGACGATGATTGATCCGAAGCATGAGATGGAACATCGCTCCTACCATCTAGTGTTGAATGTTGTGGAACACCAACTCCGAAGTCTAATGCTGAAGGTATTGCATGTGAATGTGTGTCAGTCGCGGTCGATGTTGATGGTAGCTGATTCTGCCTTGGATCAATAAACGTTGATGTCGAATGTGTACCAGGCCGCTGCGAAACTCTTGATGTTGCGAGCGAAGGCATATCAGCAGCAGCAGTTGATGCTGATTGCTGCATCGGATCGGTGGACGGTGAAGCCGATTGTGCACCTGTCTGTTGCGAACCGGCTGTTGGAGATGTATCAGCAGCGGTTGATGTCGATGAGGTCTGACTCTGCATCGGATTAGTAAACGTTGATGTTGCTTGTGCACCCCGCTGTTGTGATGGTCTGTTAGTCGATATCGTGTCTGAAACAACAAAGAGAATAAAAATTTTGTTCAAGTATTTTTACAGGTATTCTTACCGCTCGGTGAATTGTGGAATCGGGCTCGCTTAGCAATCGGCTCTCCAACACATGCATTTCGAATATGCCTTCTCAAGTTATCACTCCTTGTAAAGGTTGTGTAACATCCAGGACAATGAAGAACCATTTTTTCTTAGCGTTGCTATCGGTAATGCGCTCTTTTGAAATCTGAAACATTAAGGAGATATATCGTATCTATATATATATATATATATATATATATATATATATATATATATATATATATATATATATATATATATATGCTCTCTCGACAATTTCCACTCACCTTGGCTGCAAATAACTGAATGTGAAGGCCGTTCTCTGTCTTAACCAGTGGGACCGCGAGGAGGTGACGGCCGTTCCCACCATTTACTCGAACTTGCCAATTCTGAAACAAAATAATAATAATATAGGTTTTGTCGACTACAAAAAAAAATATGTGCTTTCTCTTACCATTAGACCTTGGCAAGTTCTGTTCAGACAAGTTTCTTGTTTAGAAGCACAGAATATTCAGTCCAGAAGCATACAGGGAGCAAGTCCAGAAAAAAAAGTGTTCACACGCGATCCTAACCTAACAGAGTCGTATAAACGTCCAACAGTCCCAGAGAATATATACTCTCATAAAAGTCGCACTCTTTCCCTATAGAGTCATATAAATGTTCATCCGAAGAGAGTTGTCTATTAATGTCCTCAATTTGTGTCCATGCAACCCCATTGAAGGAAGCATCGTTCGAAAAAATGTCACCTCCCGCACTGTCACCGCCAACCTGGGAATCATTGTTCACACTATCGCCCCCACTGATGCTGGCTAACTGTCCTTCAACACCAACCTCAGCGGGGACCTCATCGTTCACAACACTACCAACACCAGATAAAACCGTAATGCGGGATGAAAAGTCCCTGAATTGCCATCAGAATGTTCCATTCACTGTCAAAAACGTCAACCTCAATGTCCGCTTCACCAACGCTATTTTCCCCACTAATGCTGGCTAACTGTCCTTCACCACCAACTTCAGCGGGGAAATCACCGTTCACAACATTGTCCCCACCGACCCCAATGTCTACCGCTTCACCAACGCTATTTTCCCCACTAATGCTGGCTAACTGTCCTTCACCACCAACTTCAGCGGGGAAATCACCGTTCACAACATTGTCCCCACCGACCCCAATGTCTACTTCATCACCCATCATTGATCCTCCCTCACCATAACCGTCGCGAACCCTCGAGTCTTCTGCCGGAAACAATTGCATGTTGATTGATGGTGCATCAGGCTGACTCTCACCATAGTTTTCAGCAATAAATTCTGCTAAAAACTCTTGTGATGTGGCGTCAACCATGACACCTTCGCTGACATCATTCACAATTGCTCCGACATCTTCACGAAGTTCGCCACCAGCCCTGCTGGTACTTGATCCATCTCCCTGTCGAACTACCACGTCCTGGAGAATCTTGATCCTCTTCTGATCCTGACACTCTGCACAATTTTCGTGTAAACATGAAAATGGCAATCGACGCTTTTTCGGCTTTAAAATTTTTTCCAAAACAGGTCGATTACTTTGTGACAGGACACAATATTTACACCTATGCAGTCCCACACAAAAACACGGGGGCGCCATTTTCACACTTATTGTTGAACTTAAACTTGTCACGAACTGAACTGACACTCCTGCTCTCTTGATTCCTATTTACACCTTCTCCGAGATAAATTGGGGGGGAACTCGAGGTCAACTTCACTTATAAATGTTCAAGGCCAGGGTCGTCAACTTTTTCTAAGGTCGCCAGTTTGGCATAAAGCTATTCACTCATTCATTCATTCATTCAATGTTAGATCATCATTATGTTTGAACCCTTCGTAATACCTGACGAAATTGCGAATGCCTCCACCGTCGTGTTGGATGAAGCTGTCGGCAACGCTTTACTCCAGGACCTAGAGGATGAAGATCTGGAAGATGAATATATGGAAGATGAAGATATGGAAGATGAATATATGGAAGATGAAGATATGGAAGATACGGACGCTGAAGAGATGGAGGATGAGGAAGCTCCCCAGTACCTGGATGAAGAAGAGGCGAACTGGGGGTTCGATGATTTCGATGTCGAGATGGTTTCCGACGATGATGGTTTCGTGGAAGGGAACTATATAGGTGTAAGTGACATGTTCGTACTGTTTGCGCATTAGTAAAAAATCTTTTTTTCTTCAGGAATGGCCTCCATCTTCTGACGAAAGTGAATCCGGTTATGATAGTTTATAGCTGTCAAATTAGATTGTATGGTTATTATAGTTTTAGACTTAAAATTAGACTGTATATAACAGATGTAATAAATTATACCTAATCTCGCAAAATTGTCTTTCTCTGTTATGATTTTGCTGAATATATAGTAAATACTGATCGTTGCTGTAGGAATTGATTAACCCTTTGCTTCTAGACTTTTTTTTAAACAATGTTGGCTTACAAAATAACACAATATATAAAAGTCTGGACGCTGCAAGTCATATATACCAAAGATTTGAAAATTCACTACCATAACGCTATTGCTGGATATATATATATATATATATATATATATATATATATATATATATATATATATATATATATATATATATATATATATATATATATATATATATATATATATATGAAAGCGAATTCGGTTATGATAGTTTATAGCTGTAAAATTAGATTGTATGGCTACTATAGTTTTAGACTTAAAATTAGATTGTATATAACAGCCGTAATAAATTATACCTAATCTCCCAAAATTGTATTTCTCTGTTATGATTTTGCTGAATATATAGTAAATACTGATCGTTACTGTAGGGATAGATCTCCTGACAGCCTTATGACTGAAATAATGAGCTATGAATCATTTCTATGAAAATTCAATACCATAACGCAATTGTCAATATATATATATATATATATATATATATATATATATATATATATATATATATATATATATATATATATATATATGATGAAAGAGAATTCGGTTATGATAGTTTATAGCTGTAAAATTAGATTGAATGGCTACTATAGTTTTAGACTTAAAATTAGATTGTATATAACAGACGTAATAAATTATACCTAATCTCGCAAAATTGTATTTCTCTGTTATGATTTTGCTGAATATATAGTAAATACTGATCGTTACTGTAGGGATAGATCTCCTGATTAGTGAAAATTTATGAAATGCTACTATAACGCATTATTACCATTATTTATTATTATTATTAATTATTATTATTATTATTATATATATATATATATATATATATATATATATATATATATATATATATATATATATATATATATATATAGGGGAATCTATTCCCAAATGACCAGTTATTATTTCATAGGGTTTAAGATTTGTTACAGAGTGTATGGTATTATTGTAGGCTAACAATGCGTAAATTACTTTTATTTCTATGCTATCTTTTCAGACACAAAAAATAAAAAACCTTTCTATGAAAATTCGCTATCATAATGCACTTGCTGCGTGCAAAATTTTGTCAACCAATACAGACATAAAAAAAATTATTTCTATGCTATCTTTTCAGACACAAAAAAAATAAAAAACCTTTCTATGAAAATTCGCTATCATAATGCACTTGCTGCGTGCAAAATTTTGTCAACCAATACAGACATAAAAAATAATATAATATCTAATAACTAACACCTTACGTTAGAATCATTGCTATGAAAATTATTATACACAAATTAAAACCTTAAGAGAGCTTACCTGAAAATACACTGAATTTACATTATTTGCGAATGCCCTTATATACGTTTAAGAGTGGAAATTATTAGCTGGGGTCAATTGCATTACCATTGTTCAAAAGAGATGTTAAGGTCGGAGTCTGTAAAAATTTTACTGGTTTGACATTGGCATTTTAAAAGTTGTTTACATGCGTGTATTGTAGTTTTGACCTTTACACAATGTGATATATATCTCATCAGCATTAAATAAAGTCACTATTAAACATTTGTCAAAAATATTCTTGCGGGGCGCTTATTATTAAATACACGCGATTTCTTAGAATGTAATACCTAAAATAAAAAGTCAATCTTTAATTAGAATAATTTCTAATTAAAAGGGTTTTTTAAATTTACATTTTAAATCTTAAAATGACTTCTAAGCTTTGCAAAAATCTCAAATCGATCTTGGACGATTTATTCAACATTTACTTAACAAACACACTATTAATGCGACGTCCCCACAACTTTAAAATTTATCTAGACAGGGAATGAATGCAATTTCTCAAGATGTACTGGTAAGACTAAAATACAAGTCAACATTTAAATCGTTTTATTACATTATCACAATACACATTTTTAAATTTACATTGTTGCACAATCATTACATTGCTAATGCGACGTCTCTGTCATTACAACCTTAAGTCGATGTTGGGCGATCAACATTTAGTCAACAAACACACTATTAATGCGACGTCCCCATAACTTTAAAATTTATCTAGGCAGGGAATGAATGCAATTTCTTAAGATGTACTGGTAAGATTAAAATACAAATTAATATTTAAATCGTTTTATTACATTATCACAATATTGACAAATTGACATTTTGTACATATTTCATTTTAGATTTTACGGTCACTCTCACAATTAGTTTCTTTGATTTGAATGCAGACACCCAATACCCTGCTTTCAACTGCTTCTAAACATTTGTCTGCAATATCAGTTTTAACACTCTTTTTACAATAAAAACAATATGCAACTTCTTTCAAGTGAACATGATATCTAGCTATATAGCTTTGGTTAAACAATCCAAATGCTGCGTATCTTGCCGACGGCAGACATTCGTTACAAACTGTCGACGATTTATCAGAAGCAACACATTAATAACCTGACACTTGTCTTTAACACATTCTACGCCTCTCTTCAATGATTCATAGAGCGCTGCTACTTCCAAAAATATTTTCCTATGCACAGCATGGTTTTCACTTACATAATACGGAAACCTTTGTAAATTACTTTCATTAAATTTTTTCCATTCTATCATAGACTTTCCATGAAACATATTACTGCTAGAGAACTTTTCTGCTTCACGTGTATGACTATACTAAATAATAAAGAAATAAAATTTGATTGCCTATATTCAAAGTGTCCTTGAGAGGAGTGTTGACCTTGAGAGGAGTAAGTGACCTTGAGAAGAGTGTCGGCCTTGTAAGGAGTGAGTGACCTCGACAGGAGGAGGAGGAGGAGTGCTGTAGAACCCACTATTATTACCTACTAGAGATTTTCTCTGAACAAACTGCGGCAATTCTATAATTTTAAGACAATTAATTTTAATACTGTGTATGTAAATCGTGGCAATATTAATGATAGTTTTGAATAATTTTATAGCACACTTCTGCATGCAATTGACACGATATTTCCAAAATATCAGCCAGTTAATGTGTCTAGGTTTGAGATGTAACGCTTGGATGAATGAGAGTGTTTTATATAAGGGTAAAGAATAAAAAAAAACTTGTTTTGGTTGTTTAAACAAACAAACAACTGTGGACTCTGGAGAGTCTATACCGATAAGAAAAAAGAATATAGAGCTCTGCTAAATAGATCTAAACAAAATACTTATAATAAAGTGCTTGAAAATCTTGATTGTAGGGCCAGGCAAAAACACATTTGGAGAATGGTAGGGCACCGAACGGGGAAGGTCGATGTTGCACAGCCCATTATTGTGAAGGTTAATGATGAGATTATATCTAGGCCCATTGATGGTGCTGAGAGCTTTGCTGGGTATCTTGCACACGTAATCCCTGAACTTTTGCGTGCGTCCTATCCTCACGGATTCTCACATTTTCCTTCTTTGGCTCCAAATGCTAGTGTGACATTTTTCTTTTAGGCGGTCGGTGCAAGTATTGTTGCCTGCGTAATTATGGCACTTAATAATACTAACTCGGTCGGACACGATTGCTTGCCGACTAGGATAATAAAGACGATTTGTGAGTTTATTAGTGAACCACTTGCTTTTCTAGTGCATAAATTCATGGAGCTGGAGCAGTTTCCAGATGTTCTTAAGATAAGCAAGATTTTTTTAAGAGTGGTGATCCTCAATCGCTACTGAATTACAGCTCTTGCCATTCCCAGTGTTCTATCAAAGATTGTTGAGAGGGTTGTTTATGATAGGGTCATGTCCTTTCTGATGGAAAATAATCTACTGACTGACTCCCAGCATGGTTTTCGATCGGGTAGGTCGACGGAGAGTGCGGCTGCTGGTTTGCTGGAGTTTGTTTCTGGCAATGTTGATTCTGGTAGGCATGTGGCGGCACTTTTTGTTGGCATGACCAAGGCCTTTGATTGTCTCGACTTGAAATTTGTTGCCAGCAAACTTGACGCCCTTGGATTGAGGGGACGAGTGTTGGGTTGGCTGATCCCTTAATGGTCCCTTAATATTTATTTTATTCGTAAATAACTTAACATCTTTTATAAGATGTGATTTTAGAGTATTGTTTGCTGATGCTATTACCCTGGTGGTTGTGGATGATGATGTTGATGCTCTTCAAGCAAAGTTGCGCATTGCATACTCTCACTTGTTGGATTGGTGTTGGACAAATAAGTTGGTTGTGAACAATTCCAAGACAGCCTTTATGCGCTTTGGCCGACTATCCAGTTTGCCCTTTCCATGGCGTTGAGGTTGGTTCCACAGGGTGCACACGATTTCTTGGAGTCTCGATTGATCAGGAACTGCGATGGGATGAGCACGTTGAATATGTTTGTCGGAGCTTGAACAAAGCATTTTTTGTTCTACTACGGCTAAAGTATACACTGAACACTGAAAGCTTAATCACAGTTTACAATGCACCTGTGTGGATCGGTGTTAGCCTATAACGTAATTCTATGGGGAGGCTCTGGATGTGTTAACAGATTGCTAATCCTTCAAAAAAGAATACTGAGACTTATATTTGAGGTGCCTTCTCGTTGCACTTGTCGGCCGGTTTTTGTGGAAAGGAAGGTCATGACTATCTATACTATTTACATTTATAGGACTATTTTATATATAAAGAAACATATTCACCGCTTTGATGTACATTCTTTCAATCACAGTTATGATACTCGTGGCCGTGGTGATTTACGTTCGGTGGCCTATAATACAGCGAAATATGAAAGATCTTTTATATTTAATGGTATTAGATTTTATAATAAATTACCAAATAGGTGTAGGGAACATACTGAGTTCAGGATATTTAAAAATAATTTGAAGGCACTCCTAGCGTCCAGGTGTTACTACAGTATTGACGAGTATTTATGTGATGATGAACTGCGATATTTCTGTTTTGTTTGTGTTTAGTTATAAATACTTGTTTGCTATTGTTATGTGTACCTATGTGTATACTGGTTGACTTGCCTTATGTACATTTTTGTATCGAAATGGCTAATAAAGTATTATGATTATAATTATTATGACCCAAGTTAATAAGTTCTCCCATAAATTGGATATATTCTTCTTTCAAGCATTTTTGTTTCTCAAATCGTTTCTCTAGCTGCATTATTCTTGCCATTGCTCTGTTTCTGGATTCTCCTACCTCTTGTACTTCTTGTTTAAATGGAATTTTAACTGTATATTTTCCATCTTTTCTTCTTAATACTGTTTTCTTGTAAAAAATTTCACATTCTTGTTCCTCTTTTGTTTTGTTTTTTACTACCGGGCCGCATATTCGTATCTAGCGTACTGTATTGCAACTCGAATGCTTCCGGATATGACCGATTGCATCGAGTAAATTATGAGCGCTAACGCATTTTACAAGTGTCGGGGTGTCGTAAACAGTGCTCGATATGTCAAGTTGCCAATGCCACTAGCAACTATGACGTTCAGTCTCATAAGCTGTATTTTTTTGCAACTCACTCAGCTGCAGGGGGTATACCAGTGGGTTGCATAATTTCCACATCCCAAAAACAAGATGTATTTTCAGCTGGAGTTAATAATTTAATAGAAATAATGCCGAAAATTAACCCGTCCGTCATTATTACGGATGACGATTTAGTGGAACGCAATGTTTAAAAAAAATATTGGCCGAAATCAAGAATTCTGCTCTGTACTTTCCATGTCGGTCCATCGGTGTGGAAATGGTTAACGATGTCAAAAAACAATATACGAAAAGAAGATAGGCAAACACTTTATGCCATGGTTTGTAAAATTTTAATGTCAATTAATAAAGATGAACTAGATGAAAATCTAAAAGCATTTGAAAAATTCAAACAATATCCCCAATATCAAAAGTACATTAATGAAAAAATAGAAAAAATCGATATGTGGTGCCTGTATTATGGAAAAGACTTGATAACAAGAGGCTCAAATACAAATAACTATATTGAAGTTATGTTTCCCATATCCCATTGGAGCACACCAAAGCATACAATTTACCCCAGCTTACAGATTTTGTTATCACTGACTTTGAAAATTACTATAAACAAGTCTACATTAAGGCGTTTATGTCCAGATCAAAACAAAAAAAGTTACTCATAGACAGATTTGCGACTTGGGTGATATGGAATTCAGTGATATGAAATATTTTGTGGACATGAAAATAAACGTTTGTTCTTGACCTCAAGGTGAAAGTGAAAGTGGCAAAAGTTGTAAGCACCAGTCTGCAATAATAATCAATAATAATCAATTATAATGTAAGTGAAGTCTGTAATACACTAACATTAATTAGCCGAAATAATTTATACCAAATCGCCACAGGTAATAAAGCAGCAGACGAGTTGTTTTTACCGTTAATTGTAAAACATGAATCTGTATCGGAAAATATAAATAAACAGTGTACAAAAGGCAAAAGTATTAGTGCTGAAAGTTTAAACGACATGAGTAGTTCTTCAGACGATGCTCTCGAAGTTAATGATTTATTCAGAGGAAGCCCAAAAATTAATATAACTGCAAGGCAGGAAGCTACAAAGAAGAAATGGGACCAATTTATAAATCTTAGGGATACAGTTAAAAAAATATCGATGATGATCCAGAAGGTTATATACCGGCTGTTGAAGTTTGTCTAAATTCATATAATAAAAATAATAATTCCGCATCAACGTTAATTGGTTCCCTATACCACGCTTTTAAGCCAAATAATGCTTCCTCCGTGAAATCGACAACACAAAAAAATATCTACAAAGAGGAAGAAGATATCAGTGCAACCCACTTCTATTGCAAGAAGGAAAGTTCAATCTTGTGGGCGTCGAAAAGTACAAAGTGGAAAAAAGTTTCATCTTTCACAAAAAAGAGATTGAAGGCCACTCATAGTTTGCAGGCGTGCGTTGCTGGAAATATACAATTAGGTGACAATAAGTTTGCAAAATAGAGACAGAGTTAGCCATTTATTTTTTAAATGTTTTTTGTTTCTATAATATCCTTTTGTGATGTTCTCTCCTTATTTTTAAATAATATATTTATTGTTTATACCTAGTACCTATTGTCATATATGGCTGTATTATTTATATTCATTCACCTATATGTATCGTTAGTGCGTTATGTTAAATTAAACGATTAGTTGAATGTAACACGTAAAAGAACATCAACACAAACGTACCATTCTGTAACCATCTTTGCAATATCGGGCGTTATTTACATAACAGCAAATGCGTTTACGCGCGCGGTTTACTATTAGTGATCGGGCATATATGAATTGCAATACGGTACGCTAGATACGAATATGCTACCGGGCCTTCTTCCAATTCCCAAAACTTTGAAATTTCATCTTTCTCTGTTTGCGTAATCATGCTTGTTAACTTGATTTCTTTCTTGTTTTTTGAATTAGTAAATTTGCCCGAGATTATGTATCCCTGTTCTGTATTCTGGCACATCAGCCCGTCATATGTTTTCCTCAATCCTGATAGTAATATTAGTCTGCACTCCTTGGTTCTTAACAAAATATTTGCCCTGTTCTATTAAATGTTGGGTCCGCTAGAATATAGTTCTTCCAGATTTCTAAGTCTACCCCGAAGGTTCTGCTTGGCATTACTGACGTGATTTTTTGTATAACAATTACCTCTGTATTCGTACTGAAATTGCTTGAAAAACGAGGAGCACACTGTATATTCACCCTATAGTTTGATTTCTTCTCTCCTCCTCCTAGACCAGATATCTGTGTCTCGACTCTATTAAATGGTAGCACTAATATTTTTGCAGCTTGATCTGTTATAGATGCACCTTGAGAGCCGGAGTCAACTAATGCTCTCAAGTGTTGGTCCTGCCCTGTAGCAGTTTTAACCTTTATCATTGCTGTTGGCAATACTGATATATTGTTTTGGACACTTACATTCGACTTGATCTCTGTGGTTTCTTTAGTAAAGCGGTGATCTCTTCTGTCATTGTTACTACTTCTATGTAGTAGCGTGTGATGTTTGAGTTGACAGATCTTACATTTACTGGGTGACAAACATCTCTCTTTTGAGCTGTGTTTTAAGCAGTTTGAACATAGCTCATTATTTCTTAGAAATTGCTGTTTTTCGTTTTGTTGCAATGATTTAAATTTTCCACAATCTACTATTGCATGGTAAGTTGATTTGCAATTTCATACTGTGTGCTCTGTTTGAAATTCTTTCCCGTTTCTTCATTATCACACTGGGAATGGCAAGAGCTGTAATTCAGTAGCGATTGAGGATCACCACTCTTAAAAAATAATATAACCTTGCTTATCTTAAGAATATCTGGAAACTGCTCCAGCTCCATGAATTTATTCACTAGAAAAGCAAATGGTTCACTAATAAACTCACAACTCCTGATCTTTTAGATGCCTCTAAATTCTGGAATCTTGTGCGCAGGAATGATAACAATTCCTTTAACTTTTGAATTTCCATTGGGTTTCTTATTGTTGCCTCTTATAACTCGTACGTTCTTAAGTCCCATTTCTTTGTAATTATATATATATATATATATATATATATATATATATATATATATATATATATATATATATATATATATATATCATAGGGTCCCACGACCTTGTGTAGATGCCTATTGTTTTTAGTGACTGTTAAGACAGTTCAAGATGTTGTGAATAATTGTCTATTTCCTGTATCAGGGTGGTTAATTTTGGGAAGTGTAACGTGTGGTCATCTGCATCTGATGGGGTGTGGGGATAGTGCATAGAAACTAAAGACTATAAGAACACAACTGCATTTCATGTGAGACAGTCACAAATGTTTTAGCTTTAGGTACATTAATATAGTATAGTTCAATTAGTAATGTAGTGTATATAAAATCTAGTCAGTGCCAGTTAAATTATAAAATAAAAGGACTCGTCCACGTTATTAAATAAGTGTTTGTTCTTTGGTCTTGTATCCGAACCAGCGTGTAACGCAATTAATTTAATACCAATAAATACCACTCCGTCTCAATCGTTAACAAAACAAAACAAAAACATTTTTTTTAAATATACAGTCCACTGAATTCGAAGGTGTGTATTAAACATTGGTCCTTACGAACCGGGTAATATTGGTAGTTGTGCTGGATCAAGATCAAGAATAGAAATTGAAGAAAACATTACGGAGTGTAATAGTTATTAAATTATAATTCAATTGGTATGGTAGTCCAGTAGTTTATGGAGTTGAAAATCAAGATTTCTGGATGTCCTGGAAATAATTTAATACCTGCCAAGGGTGAGTTCCTTTCATTTAGTTATTCCTTTAATGCAAATTGATTTGTCTGGTAAACTGTACTTGATATTAAATATACATTATATAGATAATTACTGATTAATTATAATAGCTGTAACTTGTAACCGTCGTTGGAAATTTTAAGTTGAAAAACGGTGGCAGGATAGTTTTTCAGTCGATTTAGGTATCGTGTTGACCGAATAATTTGATTTTTGATTTTAAAAAAGGGAAGGTAAAATAAATTAAAGGTGTACAAGTTATTTCAAATAGTTTCAAATGGTTTCAGGAGTTGTATCGAATTAATTTAGAATATTTTAATAGCAATTTTCTCTGGTAAAGTATTTAGAAGAAAAAATATTAAAAGAAATGGCTAATTATTGGTAAAATATAATAGATACTGCTTGAAATACATAAGAGGGTTACCTAAGTGTTAAGATATTTTCTTACGTTAAAACTTAAAATAATAATAATAATATTATGGATCAATTAATAAAGCAACGTAGTGTTTTAAAGGGTAAACTCACTAGTTTCTCTAAATTTTTAGATGAACTTCAACTTAGAGTTGATGCTAATGAGGAACTAAGTAATATTTCCATTACAACACTAAAGAAAAGGTTGAATGATTCACAGAATTTATTAGAACGGTTTGAAGCTGTTCAATTTGAAATTGATTCGGAGCAATCCGTTGAATTAAATGTAGATGAGAGAGATGACTTTGAAAATAGATATTACGAAGTACTATCTAGGGCAGAATGTATGTTGTCCTCTATTACTAAAATGCAAAAACAATAATCTGGCGTAGAACTCAATAATCAATCCAGGCCAGCGTCACCTGCGTTATCGCAGAGTAATTACGCAATTGCATCTACTCAAGTTCAAAGCGCAATAAAGCTTCCCACTATACAATTACCAAAGTTCTCAGGAAAAAGTGAACATTGGCTCGAATTTAGAGACTTGTTTATAAGTTTAATCGACAGTAATGAAAACTTAGATAATATTCAACGCTTTCATTATTTAAGAGCAAGTTTAGACGGTGACGCAGCGCAAATAATTAAAACTGTAGATTTCTCATCAGACAATTATTCATTGGCTTGGGATTTACTTAAACAAAGACATAATAGTACTAGAGTTTTAGTTCACAATCATGTAAAATCATTGTTTAACTTAGAATCAGTTGCTAAAGAGTCATCTTCTAAACTTAGGCATATGTTGGATACAGTATCAAAACATTTACGTTTTGTAAAGGGTCTAACTACATCTGAATTATTGGGGGAAACACTTATAATATATTTAGTTACTTCAAAATTAGATGCAATTTCACTTCGTGAATGGGAACAGTCAGTACAAAGTGAAGATCTACGTCATTTGATAGTTTAAAGGTATTTTTGAAAAATAGGGCTGACTTGTTAGAAACAATTGAAGTAAAACATAATAAACAAGAGAAATATAGAACTGCAAATTCTTTTGTAACAACAAATCAGTTAAATTGTACTTATTGTAAAGCAGCACATGCTATATGGGCATGTCATGAATTTAAAAAACTTTCTCCTTTGGAAAGAAAGAAAACTGTAAAAAATTTAAAATTATGTCATTTGTGTCTGAAATCGGGTCACTTTATTAGCAATTGTACGTCAAAATATTGTTGCAGTGAATGTAAGAAAAGGCATAACATTTTATTACACGATGAAACCAAAGAAATGCATTCAGTTAATGCGTTTTCATGTAATATGACGCAAGTTTTGTTACCAACTGCTTCAGTCAAAGTGGCCACTGCTGATAAGCGAACACATTACTTTGCTCGCGTACTTTTAGATTCAGGTTCGCAGTCAAATTTCATTACTGAAGGCTTGTGTAAAAAACTGCAATTAAAAACTAGTCAAACAGATATTACTGTGCTAGGTATTACGCACTCTACATCTAAGGTACAATTAAAGTGCAGCTTAGAAATTCAGGCACGTTATAATAATTTTAAGCCTAATAGTTCTTGTTTAGTTGTACCAAAAATAACAAGTACTCTACCTGCTTATAAAATCAGGTTACAAGATCTGAAAATTCCTGGGGGCACAATTTAGCGGATCCTGATTTTCATAAACCAGGGGAGATAGATATATTACTTGGGGCTAATCATTTTTGGGAATTTCTCTGTGTAGGACAAATTAGCTTAGGAAAACATTTGCCCATTCTTCAAAAGAGCAGGCTAGGTTGGATTGTCTCAGGCCCCATATCAAGCAAATTTATTAAACAAATAAATTGTAACTTTTCTCAAGTTGATGAAATACAAAAACAGTTAAGTAGATTTTGGGAAATTGAACAAGAAAGTAATATTAGACCACTATCTGCAGAAGAAGCAACTTGTGAGAATTACTATGTCGAAACTACTACACGAAACAAACAAGGTAACTTTGTTGTTTCGCTTCCGATTAAAGAATCTCTTGATAAGTTAGGTGAATCACGTGACCAAGCAGAAAAAAGGTTTTTAGCGTTAGAACGGGACTTATCTAAAAATTATTTTATGAAAGACCTTTATGTAAAGTTTATGGATGAATATATCGCTTTAAACCACATGACTGAAATTACTAATAAAACAGTTGATATGTGTTATTATTTACCGCATCATGGGGTTTTTAAGGAAGGTCGTTGTACAACAAAATTAAGGTTGGTGTTTGACGGGTCTGCTAAAACTACTTCCAGTTATAATAATTTTAAGCTTAATAGTTCTTGTTTAGTTGTACCAAAAATAACAAGTACTCTCCCGGCTTATAAAATCAGGTTACAAGATCTGAAAATTCCTGGGGGGCACAATTTAGCGGATCCGGATTTTCATAAACCAGGGGAGATAGATATATTACTTGGGGCTAATCATTTTTGGGAATTGCTCTGTGTAGGACAAATTAGCTTAGGAAAACATTTGCCCATTCTTCAAAAGAGCAGGCTAGGTTGGATTGTCTCAGGCCCCATAGCAAGCAAATTTATTAAACAAATAAATTGTAACTTTTCTCAAGTTGATGAAATACAAGAACAGTTAAGTAGATTTTGGGAAATTGAGCAAGAAAGTAATATTAGACCACTATCTGCAGAAGAAGCAACTTGTGAGAATTACTATGTCGAAACTACTACACGAAACAAACAAGGTAACTTTGTTGTTTCGCTTCCGATTAAAGAATCTCTTGATAAGTTAGGTGAATCACGTGACCAAGCAGAAAAAAGGTTTTTAGCGTTAGAACGGGACTTATCTAAAAATTAATTTATGAAAGACCTTTATGTAAAGTTTATGGATGAATATATCGCTTTAAACCACATGACTGAAATTACTAATAAAACAGTTGATATGTGTTATTATTTACCGCATCATGGGGTTTTTAAGGAAGGTCGTTGTACAACAAAATTAAGGGTGGTGTTTGACGGGTCTGCTAAAACTACTTCCAGTTATTCCTTGAATGATTTACAAATTGTAGGCCCTACAATACAACCTGATTTGTTTTCTATTTTAATAAGATTTAGGGAAGGACATTACGCGGTGTCTGCCGATATAGAAAAAATGTATAGAATGGTGCTTGTAAGGCCAGAAGATAGATCACTTCAAAGAATCTTGTGGCGATCAAGCTCTAGTCAGCCAATTAAAGAATATAATTTAAACACTGTTACATATGGGACTGCCGCAGGCCCATTCTTAGCCATTCGAAGTCTTTTCCAACTTGGTATTGATATCGAAAATTCACATCCAGAATTATCAGTTATAATAAAACGGAACTTTTATGTAGACGATTTTTTAATGTCAACAACACACCACGAGGGCTTACAGCCTAAATACTATCGTACCGTGGGTGTTGACAAGGAGGAAAGAGGCAGCTTGTTAATTCTGGACTTGAAGGTTTGGAGGTTCGGAGGAGAAGGAAAAACATGTGCCGGCAAGGAATTCCACAACTTGGAAGTCCTCGGGACAAAAGAGCGGGCATAACAAGATGTTCTATGTCTGGTGACCTGGACGTTAAAAGGGTGCATTCGCTCTGTTCCCCTGGTAGATCTGCTGAGGGCAGCAGGTGGGGGAATTATGGAGGAAAGCTCCTCTGAGCAGTGCCCGTGCAGATATCTATAAAAGAGAGAGAGGTCACCAACGGCACGTCGGTGGGCAAGGGATGGAAGCCTTTGGGTGAGGGTAGGGTCACCGATGAGACGTATAGCTCTCTTTTGAATGGAGTCCAGGATAGCGAGTGTAGAAGCGGCAGCTGCACCCCAGATGTGGGAGCAGTATTCGAGGTTTGGCCTTATTTGTGAAGTGTATAAGGTATAGAGATTAGTTGGTGAAAAGAATTTGCGAGCCCGGAAGAGGAAACCCAATTTCTTAGCAGCCGCTTCTGCAATTGATGTAACATGTTGGTGCCAATTAAGATTTTGATCCACAGTAATGCCAACAAGAGAAAAGGACTCATTACTTTGAATAACTTGGTTGTTCATTGTGATGGGTCTAGGGCTGCTGTATCTCTTGTGAGAAAGAAAGCAAGACTTAGTTTTGGTGGGGTTGAATTGTACAAGATTTCTACTTCCCCAGTCTAATATTTTTTGGAGGTCTACGGAGACAGAACCCTCCATGAGTCTGCGATCCTCATCTAATTGGGCTAAAGAGACAGGCTTAGAATATTGTATGTTTGAGTGGAGGGTGCTGTCGTCCGCGTAACTGTGAACTGGGTTGGATGTGCTAGAGAGGAGGTCATTGATGTGGAGAAGAAACAAAGTAGGGGCTAAAGCTGAACCTTGAGGAACTCCTGCATTAATTGGATACAGTTTAGAGGAATGGCCATCCACAACAACAGATATGCTCCTGTTGGAGAGGAAATTTGCTGTCCAGGTACAAAGTTTTGGTGGTAGGCCATATGCCGGAAGTTTATTAAGCAGCGCTGCGTGCCAGACCTGGTCGAATGCTTTGGATATGTCTAGAGCAACAATCTGGGATTCACCGTGTTGTTCCATAGACTTGTTCCAAGAATGGGTGACAAAGGAAAGGAGGTCGGCAGTCGATCTGCGCTGACGGAATCCGTACTGCCTGTCGTGGATTAGACTGTGTTTTTCAAGGAATTTTAGTAGTTCGGTGTTTATATACTTTTCCATCACTTTAGAGATGACTGAAAGAAGAGAAATAGGCCTGTAGTTGCTAGGAAGCGCTTTGGATCCTTTCTTGGGGATGGGTTGTACTCGAGCAGTTTTCCAGTTACTAGGGAATATGCCTTTATTGTAAGATATCTGAAACAGACGAGTCAGGACAGGAGCAAGTTCTGGAGCGCATTTTTTGAGAACTATTGCTGGGATCTCGTCAAGGCCAGAGGCTTTCCTGGTATTAAGAGAAGAGAGCATCTTTCGTACCTTTTTAGTTTGGAAAATGATATCAGTCATTTTATGCGCGACATTGGGGACTGTTGGTGGTTGAACATTTGGAGGTGGGTTGAGAGTAGAATTTCCGGCGAACAACGAAGCAAAAAGTTCAGCCTTGCCCAGGGCGGTAGAAACAATTTCATCACCTGAGACAAGACGTGGGAACGTGCTCTTGCAGAAATTATTCCCAATAGACTTAGCAAGAGTCCAGAAGGGTTTGCCTCCGTTGGAGCTTGAGAGAACTTTGTTTTTGATGTGGTTATTAAACGAGTTTTTTGCCTCAGAAAGAATGCGGACATAGCGGTTTCTTGCGTCGTTGAATGCTTGACGATTTTCTTGACTGGGATTGTGTAGAAGCGTTTTGTGAGCTTTGACCTTTTCAAGTCTGGCCTTGTCACAGGATTTAGAGAACCAGGGCTTTTGAGTGGCTGAAGAGGTTTTCTGTGTACGTGGAATAAATAATTCCATGCCTGCTTGGATAATTTCGGTGACGTTTTGTGAGATATCAGAAGGGTCAGGATGAGAGAAGCCGACAGACGCCCATGGAAATGAGGAAAAGTAATCCCGCACTTCGTCCCAGTTTGCGGAGTTGTAGTGCCAAACGATACGTGGGTGTGATGACTGTGTGACCTCGGGTTGCATTGCACAGGAAGCAGTGACCATGCCGTGGTCTGAGCGACCAAGGGGGGCGGTGACTGATATCTTATAGCATTCAGGATTTGTAGTAAGAAGGAGATCCAAGGGATTTGAGCTGTGTGTTGGGATACGAGGAAAGTAAGTAGGTTGCTGTACCATATTGGCCAAAGAATTGCTGACTGCAAAGGCCTCCGCTGCTCTCCCTTGTGGATCGGTTTTTGAAGATCCTAGCCATTCCTTATTATGGACATTGAAGTCGCCAAGAATAGTGACCTCGGAGGAAGGATATTCAGAAATCAGATAGTCGGTTTTTTCAGAAAGGTAGTCAAAGAGCTGAACAAAGTTGTTGTCAGAAGGTGACCGGTAAATGCAACAGATGAATTTAGTTGCAGCCCTGAGAGAGAGTTTTATCCATAGTATGTCTTTTCTTCCAGCTTCTAAATTGGGAAGTCTGGTGCAGGGTAGATTGCTACGGACGTATGCGCACACGCCTCCATGCAATCTAAAGGCAGTAAGGAGCTCATACCCCGGGAAATTAAGGTGATTAGTGGCTGTTTTGGCACTGATTTGGGTTTCGGTGAGGAAGAGGAGTTGGGGCCTGTTAGCCTGGAGGAAATGGTGGACGGAGTTCAGGTTAGAATTTAGGCCACATATATTCGAAAAGGATATGTTAAATCTTGATGTTGGCGCCCCCTGTACACCCCTCTCCCGGAGATCCGAATGGAGGGGTATTTTGCCTCCGGAATATTTTATACAAGGAGGAGCCATCATCATTTTTGCTTATAAGGGAAACCGACTCATACACCAGAACCGGAAACGTCCGTTGGGACTTCACCGGCCCCTTGATGTATGGGGTGGTACCTCCTCGGGCGTGAAAAAATCCTTTACTATTACATAAAGGAAAATTCCACTACCACCTGCTAAGATTTATTATTTAGTACAAATAATCTTGATCAGGCTAAAGAAGTCTGTAATTTTTTACCTGAAATATTATCACAAGGTTGTTTTTTGTTACGTAAGTGGATTTATACTGAGCCAACTATTTTAGAAGGTATAGGGGAGGACGATAAGCATCCAAATTTATTAAACCTTGGTTTGCATGAAAATACTAAAACCCTAGGTTCATTCTGGAATAATAAAACTGATAATTCAATGTATTCTATTACAAATTCAGCTTTAAAGGTAGTTACAAAACGGGTTATACTGTCTGAAATATCACAAATATTCGACCCGCTGGGATTATTAAGTGCAACAACAATAATTCCAAAAATGCTATTACAGGATCTTTGGAGAGAAAAGCTAGAATGGGATAAATCAGTTTCTTACATGTTGTACACAAAATGGTGTAAATTTCGCGATCAATTGCCGCTATTAAATAATTTAAAAATATCTAGACATATTACATGCAAAGATCCTTTAACTGTTGAACTTCATGCATTTTCGGATGCCAGTATCAAGGCCTACGGAGGCTGTGTATATATTCGATCGGTTGATAAAGATGGTAATGTGTTTGTAAATTTGTTATGTGCTAAAAGTAGAGTTGCTCCAGTTAAACAACAAACATTACCTAGACTCGAACTTTTAGGTGCTTTGTGTGTAGTCAAGCTAGTAGATAAAATACGAAAAGATATAAACATTCAAATTAAGTCTTGTACATTTTGGTGCGACTCAACAATTGTGTTGGGATGGTTAAAAATCCCTACTAATAAATTAAAAACGTTTGTTTGCAACAGAATCACTCAAATTTTAGAGATTACTGAAAATGATACTTGGCGTCATGTTCCGACAACATCAAATCCTGCAGACCTGGTATCTCGCGGTGTGATGCCTTCAGACTTATTATATTCCAAAATATGGTTTCATGGGCCAGCGTGGCTTTTGAGTAATCATTCTTGTTGGCCCACTTTAAAAAACGTAAGTTCATATCTTCCAGAAGTGAAAAAGGAAACTGATCTTTTAGTTAATATTCTTAAAGATAGTGAAATAGATGTATTTAATTTTAGTAGATATAACGATTTAAGTACATTAGAACGAATTGTGGCACGTTGCTTTAGATTTAAGAATAACTGCATTGGTTCCAAAGTAGATCGAACAGTTGGGCCATTAATGCCCATTGAAATTAATAATGCGCTAATGTGTTTAATTAAAAGGGCACAGTTGGAATCGTTCTCCTTAGAGCTGCAAGCTTTAGGAAATAATAAAGAAATTCCACGGAAATCCAATATTTTGAGTTTAAATCCGTTTTTAGATTCAAGCGGAATATTAAGAGTAGGCGGTAGGCTAAGTAACTTTAATTTTAAATTTGATAAGTGTCACCCAATTTTATTGTCAGGAAATCACAAACTACCAAAATTAATTTTTTTTAGAGAACATAAAAGATTACTACACGTTGGACCACAGCAATTGTTAGCTTCTATTAGAGAACGGTTTTGGCCTACATCAGGTAGGAATATTGCCAGACAGACCGTTCATCAGTGTATAAAGTGTTTTCGTGTATGTCCAAAAATAATTAACCCAATCATGGGAAATTTACCAGTATCTCGAATACAACCTGCATTGCCATTTGAAACTGTACGGGTTGATTTTGCAGGTCCATTAATAATTAAAGATCGAAAGGGGCGTGGTTGCAAAACCTCAAAGGTTTATATTTGTATATATGTGTGCTTTGTTACGAAAGCTGTGCACCTTGAACTGGTCAGTAGCTTATCGACTGTATCATTTATCCTGTCACTTAGACGTTTTGCATCTCGAAGAGGCAAACCGTTGCATATTTATTCTGACAACGGTACAAATTTTGTTGGGGCAAATTCAGAGTTGATTGAGTTAACAAAATTTTTAAATTGCAAAAGAGTTGATATTATAACGTCTTGTTCGAACGAAGGGATAAATTGGCATTTTATACCGCCATCATCACCTCACTTCGGAGGGTTATGGGAGTCAGGGGTACGTTCCTGTAAAGCTCATTTAAAACGGGTTGTAGGTAATGCGATATTAACTTTTGAAGAAATGTACAGTTTGCTTGTACAAATTGAAGCAGTCCTTAATTCCCGACCTTTGTCACCTCTGTCATCAGACCCAAATGATTTGAACCCCCTCACTCCTGCTCACTTTTTGGTAGGAAAAGTTTTAACGTCAGTTACAAAAATTCCTGAGTCGAGGTTATCTGTGTACCAACAAATTCAGCAGTTTAATCAGCATTACTGGAACAGATGGAGCAAGGAGTATATTTCCGAACTTCAACAGAGAACTAAGTGGCGTAGCCGGCAAGGTTAATTAAAACAAGGTGCAATGGTATTAATTAAGGAAGACAATCTGCCACCTCTGCGGTGGAAACTAGGAAGGGTGATCGAGTTGCACCCAGCGTCAACAGGGTTGCTACAATTAAAACTTCCAGTGGTAACATAAAAAGGGCATTTTTAAAAATATGTCCTTTACCAATTGAAAAAACATTAATATAAATTGTGGTTTATTTTGTTTGTTGAAACTGAGTTGTTTCAAAAGCGGCCGGCATGTTAAGACAGTTCAAGATGTTGTGAATAATTGTCTATTTCCTGTATCAGGGTGGTCAATTTTGGGAAGTGTAACGTGTGTGGTCATCTGCATCTGATGGGGTGTGGGGATAGCGCATAGAAACTAAAGACTATAAGAACACAACTGCATTTCATGTGAGACAGTCACAAATGTTTTAGCTTTAGGTACATTAATATAGTATAGTTCAATTAGTAATGTAGTGTATATAAAATCTAGTCAGTGCCAGTTAAATTATAAAATAAAAGGACTCATCCACGTTATTAAATAAGTGTTTGTTCTTTGGTCTTGTATCCGAACCAGCGTGTAACGCAATTAATTTAATACCAATAAATACCACTCCGTCTCAATCGTTAACAAAACAAAACAAAAACATTTTTTTTAAATATACAGTCCACTAAATTCGAAGGTGTGTATTAAACAGTGACTCTAAACATTATTTAATGGTATTGTAAAGATTTTTCCATTTTTCTGCCGATTCATAAACTATGATGGGGGGTTTCCATCATTTTCTCCACTAATTTGGATCTAATTAGTCCTTTGTTGTTGTACATTTCGTTCAACTGTTCCCATGCTGTTTCATAATTTGCTTCGCTTATCTGGAAATGTTGTATTGTTCTGCTAGCCTCGCCTTTGACTTGGGTTTTTAAATATTGCATTTTTTCAATATTTGACAAATGCTTGTTTGAATCTATTACCTTCTGGAATAGTTCCTGGAACGCTGTCTATTCCTCGTATTTGCCAGTGAAAATTGGTATTTTGATTATTGGCATTTTGTTGCTGATTTGCACTGAACTTGGTTGTGTTTGTTTCTTAATTGATTTTGACAGCTTGTCCATGGAGTTCTGGTACCTTTGCTTTAACGTGCCATATGCTTCATCTTCCATTTCTGATTCTGTTACTATTTTTATTTTAATTCCATTTTCTTCAGTTTTTTCCCATCGCTTATCTAATTTATTTATAATGCTTTCGTATCTGGAGAGTATACTGTCCTCGTCCATCCTTTCTGTTTCCTCAAGTAGCTGATTGAGTTGGTTTACCATAACTTTCTGTATGTTCGGTAATCTCGTTAGTTCTGTAACTTCCATTTTTTCCATGCCATTTTTGTCTTCCCTTAGTAATTTAGGAAGAGAAATATTTGACGTTTCTTCTGCCGAACCTTCTTCAGTTTCAGCTTGTAATCGTTGCTTCATTGTTTGTATGTATTTTTTGATGTCATTATGTACTTGTTCCATTTGCTCAAAGTATCTAGCCTCATAGTAAGGGTGTTCTAGTGGCCCTAATGCTTCTAACTGTTTGTTGTTTTCTGTCGCTTTGGCCCATTCTTTTTGCAATAAAATTTCTTTTTTCTCGAACCCTTCAAGCGTTCTTCTACTTGCTGGTTCTTTCTTCATGTTTACTAGTAAATTCGCCATTGATTTACATATTGTCTCCTGGGCTGCTTTCAGAATATTGACTTCCTCCATTATGCTTCCTTAATTTTATTTTATATTATATTTGTAGTTTTTTTGTTACCTTGCCTGATTCCAAGTTCTTTTTGATTTGGTTTTTTGGTCGCTTGTGACCTATATCTTGCACTTAACCCTGCATTGGTGCTTTTTGTGGACGCTTGTGTCCTTGATTGCTTTGAATTTGACCCTGTATAGGTGCTTGCTTTGGAAATGCCCTTTTATAGGTGCTTTCTTGGACGCTTGTGTCCTTAGTTGACCCTGTATAGGTGCTTGCTTTGGTACTCACCTTATATAGGTGCTTTCCTGGACGCTTGTGTCCCATATTTGACCCTGTATAGGTGCTTGCTTTGGAACTGACTTTATAGTGGTGCTTTCCTGGACGATTGTGTCCTATATTTGACCCTGTACAGGTGCTTGCTTTGGAGCTGACCTTATATTGGTGCTTTCCTGGACGCTTGTGTCCTATACTTTCTTTGGATTTGGACGCTTGTGTCCTATATTTACTTTTACCTAAAATGTAAAAAGGTATTTGGAGACTTGGGTTAAAAGGTCTTTGATAACGATAATTGATTTTAAATTGAGAATTTTTTTAGTGCACACTGTATCACCAACGGCACTGGTTACTTTGTCGAAGGATCATGCTAAGGAGCGGAGGATAATTGGGGAGTTATCGGGATAACTGTTATAATTTGAACTGGGCAGACATGGTAACGATATAATTTAATAACAAATGAATGAAGTCTCTAACAAAAAAAGTCTCTTAACAACTCTAAAATCAAATCTAAAAATCTCTCTTAATATTTACAAACACCTCTATATATAGACTTACTACTTAATAATACGTAAACAAAATTTTTCAACAAAAATTTTCATAAAAATGTTTTTAATTGTAAATTTTAATAATATTAATTAGATTTCCACCCCTAGGGACGCCCTACAGAATAGTTTTCCGTTCCATAATCACCTGAGTTAAAACAGGCGTAAATTTTTCTTGACAATATCTTTTACTTTAAGGTCGTGCTGAATACAATTTTGGAAGGTTTTTGCTTTTGAAGCAGTTAAAAACTGGGTTAATACTATATTATTACCTTTCTACTTAACAATACAGGAAAAAAAAACATATTTTCAGACCTCGTTATAATCTTCTAATATTCTGTGTTGTAATAAAATTTTGCAAAAAAGCATTTAAAATATACCTGAACCGAAATCTATTCGTTTCATTTTTTTTCATAACAAGTTGTCCAATAGTTACATTTACATCTTAGCCCCATCTATTTGAGTAAATTTATTTGCTGGGCAAGAAAGGGTTTTTGGAATGTTGGGTTTTAAAAGAAGAATTTTTATGTAAATTGTTTTAACATATAACAGCAATTTAATATAATTAAGTAAACAGAAAATGTATTTTCTTAACAGTAGCTTTTACTTTAGGTCGTGTTGAAAATGAAGGCGATACAAGGTTACGCACACGCAACGCGAAACGAGAAGAGTTTCGTAGACACAATCTAAGTGGTGACAGGCAATATTTTCCTGTTCAAGGAGGAACGCTGTCAAAGACAATGGATCTGGAGGTGAGTATTATATTGATTGTGATTTTGAGATCCTACTAGTAAGTGGTTGTTTCAATTGTAAAACACTACACTACGTTAGTACAGTGAACTGCACTAAGTCTGTTAATAAGTAACTGTGTGTAATCAGAGGATAGAGACTTTCGCGAGAGTAGGTGTAGTTTGTATGTTCTCAAACCAACGCGACCTTGACTTTAAAAGCAAAGTGCCCACGAAACCGAACTGACCTTGACAGGGCGATTCTGATGTTACCCCGACCTTAAGGTGCATGTAACCTTGACAAATACTTGTCTCTGAAATTTGTGGTATAAATTTTAGAAGAATTCAAGCATTTCAGTTTCAATACAGTTTTACTACTTAATCAATTACACAATTACTTAAAGTGTTTAAAGCGATTTAAATTATTATTTATCTTTAGATACCATACTAGAACCTCGGTGATTTAGGGGTAAGAACGTGTGCCTCTTGGGTACTGGGTTCGATCCCAGGGTACTCCTTTCATTTTTTCAGTGTTTGTTGTCATCTGTCAGGGGGGTTGTCACTTGTCAGAGAGAGATGACGTCAAATGTTCCAAAGATGGCCGCAATCAGTTTCGGTCTCCATGTGTTTGTCGATTCCCAGCTATCTGATTGGCTGTTGAGGTTATGTTGGCACACACGTGTTACATGCCGATTCCCGCTATCTAATTGCTTGTTGAGCTGAAGTCTCCATGTGATCTATGGTTGTGTTCCATGTCGATTCCCGCTATCTGATTGTTTGTTAGGGTTATGTTCACACACGTGTTGTATGACATATAAGCATGCTGATTCCCGCTATCTGATCGTTTTTTGAGGTTATGTTGGCACACACGTGTTGTTTGTTATATGTACCGTTTCAGCCTGATGTTTTGTTGACATATAAGTCTCCATGAGATTTGTGTGTGGTTACGTACATACTGATTCTCCCAGCTATCTGACTGTTTGTTGAGGTTAAGTCTGTATGTGTGTTTAGGTTATGTCTGCTGTCGGCTAGCCGAATGTTTGTTTGTTATGAGCTTACCAACCTTTCTTAGGTTATGTTTGTACACACACACACACACACACACAGCTGTCATTTAAGCTCATCCATGTGTGTAACCTTTATGTTTGTTGAGGTTAAGTGTGTTGTTTGTTGTATGGGGGTTGCTGGGATATTTAGTTTTGGGGGCATTTTGATTTTTATTGAAAATTTGTGTCTCTTGTCCAAAGCTCAGCTCGTCGAACAGGGGAATATTCCATTGGAAGTTGGTAAGGTGAGGGAATATTCCCTTCTTCGACAAGTCAAGCTTTGGACACAAACATACATACAGATATGAGAGAGATAGACAGTAAATTTTAAATAATTTTGTTTTAAAGAAAATCGTACACCAGAAATTGGATTTGAACCCGAGCGTATATTTCAAACATAAATGCATCTATCGCCAAACCAAATGTTCCACGGGAGACTCTAGATAAACTATGTTTTATACGTATATATATATATATATATATATATATATATATATATATATATATATATAACAAAACAAGTTGTAAATATGTATACAGTGAATAGGTTTAAACACAGTTTGATATATCAAATCTAAAACAAACGTTTGATATAATATATAATACTAAATCTAAAACAAAACGTATTTACATATGCAAATTAACCTGTTTGTTTAATGGTAATATAAATGTTATCAGTTTTTACGTGGGCGTTTTATATTAACGTAGATCTGAATTTACATCGTGGGCGTATATATAGGGAGTGATCAAAAATACAAGTAACATACTCAATTTACAAACAAATTAACTATGATATACGAGGGTTGTTTGATGTGTTGTTTGAAATGAATGCAAACAGACTGCTAATATATAACATACATAAGAGTGGAATACATACCTACAGTAAGAGAGATATCATCTTTGTTTCACATCTTAACAAATACTAAACAAGTGTGCCTGTGTGTGACTTTAGTCTTATTTGAGCTTGTACGCGCTGTTGTTTTGAAAGGATATATGACACATATAGGTCATGACAGTTAGATGTCTTTGCTTAGACTGACAGATGTGTGGAATAACAAAGAGACATGATGTGTTACTCAGTTTTGGCGGGAATTTGAATTTAACACACGAAACAAACACACAAAGGATTTGAATAACATGTTTGAGATGTACCAGGCACGACAGCTAGTTAGATACAGACAGCTAGCGTGTTAGAACTTGTCTGTACACTTGTTATCTGTTGTCATTTCCGGTAGGTGACCTAGTTTTCAGAGATAGGCCCCTGGCAGAGTTGGAGTTTGTTTGAATACAGTTATCAGTTGTCATTTTCGGTAGGTGACCTAGTTTTTAGAATTAGACCCGTGGCAGAGTTAGAATACACTTCAGTTGTCATTTCCTGCCGATGACTTAGTTTCTCTGTTAAAGTTCGCTTTAAGCTCATTTACAATTGAGTTGTCGCAGAGAAAAGACGTGCTTCAGTTTGCTCTATCCAAATCTGTTTCAAAATGGTTAGATTAAGTTATGTGTGTTACCAGCAAATTAAAGACAACTTCTGGTATGGTCTAGTTGGAGACTTTCAAGTTATTATCGATAAGAACACTGGTTATTTCAATGCCACAAAATAGTGTAAGAGTGGTAAGAAAAGATTCAGACATTGGTTGGTAAATAAGAAAACTAAAGAGTTGATTGCCTATTACAACAGTCAGCTAAAGGAAGGTCTAGGGTATTGGAATACCGATACCCTAAATATTTCAACCGAAGGAGCCCATTTAGAGTCATCTCTAGGGGGCCGGAATACTGCCCCCCTGGAAGCGGATGCAACATTTCAATTAACACCAACAACCGCTATCAGTCAGATAAAGGAAGATTTAGGGTATCTAAATACCGATACCCTAAATATTTCAACCGAAGGAGCCCACTTAGAGTCGTCTCCAGGGGGCCGGAATACCAATCCCCTAGAAGCGGATGCAACATTTCAATTAACACCAACAACCGCTACTTACGTGGTGGACTTTAGTGGAAGACAAGCTGAAAACAACTTGATATCTGGTACATATGTGTGCAAAGATTTGATAGTAAATTTGGCTTGGATATCCAATCGTTTCTATGACAAGTGCAACCAAATTATTTTTTCCTAAGCGAATTTGATCAGAAATACAGGGACAACCTTGAGGAGAAGTGAAATTATGGGAGATAGATGATGAAGTGCAGCGTATGCGGGAAACAAATGCTAAAGTCACAGAACATCTTGAAGATATATCCCCAAAGCCAAGCAACCCGGGAAAAATAAGTGTGTTTGGTTTACTTGCAAGAAACGAGAAAGCCGCCACCTATTCATATTATGCTGTAAGAACTCAAAAGAAAAGTTTCCCAGGAGCTGTCAGGAACTTTAAAAATAAACACCCCAACGCCCAAGTGATCCTAAACAAGCTGTATGATCCAAATTCAGTAAATTTCTTCAACAGAATAAAGACTGAAGTAAAATACCTTACGGCACATAGAAACAACCTACAAATAGCAGATGTACCACAAGAGAAATTTGTTCAGGATATTATTGCTTTACGACATACTTTTTAATTGTATTATTATTAAATAAAAACACATTAATTTTAACAAAGACTTTTATTTGATTCTAAGTACAAGTATGTAAACACTTGCCCGTTTGTTGGAATACATTTATAGAATTCTTAACATGTGGTTCAGCGTTACATTGGTGTTGTCGTCGGCAACGCTTCATGGTTGTAGGCTTACTAGGTGATAACACTAGCTTCCTTTAGTTCTTCCAAGATTGACTGAATTTCGTTGTTATGAGCATTATTACCAGCAACTTGGGAAGCCACTAAAAGTCTAAGTCTGTCAACCAACCCATTTATGTCATCCCAATACACATATGCTATTTGTTTGTTATTTTGTATCATATAATTGTTAGTGCTGATGGTGTTGCTATCGCTGCTCTTATCACTCTCAACTTTAGGTTCAGCGTTTTGTTTTTTGTTAAGATGTCTGGCGTTCTCGTCGTCGTCTTCGTCGTCGTAGGTGTAACCAAAACCTTGAGGAGTTGAGGATCTACCCACTCGTGGATTTATAACTGGTTTTATTAGTCAGATAATTTTCCGAGGAACAACCCTGGTTCGTGCGTTGGGATCGTAGTTCATTTTATGAACACTAGTTGCTTCTAGAATATCTCTATAGTGTTGAAGATCGTCATAAGTATACCCCCCTAGATGTTTTGAGGCACTTCAAATGTTGCGATATCCTCATCAAAACTTGTCTCCTCCTCCCCCGGTTCAGCTTCAAAAACTTTATGGTCTTTAAGGAACTCAACTTGGGGTTTCGTTTCTGGCATATCAACTTCTTTGATTTGTTCAGCCACTGCTGCTTCTGCAGTGCTGATGTGTTTTTAGATATTTTACTTAGCGGCTCAACAATTGATTTATATATACGTTGCAGAGCATTATCATTCTCAGCTCTGTTAAGCTTAAGCATTAAATGTTTTTTTCGAATATTTTCAGCAAGTTGTAAAATCCTTTTCTTAACTTTTCTCTCTTGCTTACCCATCACCTCCATCGTGCTAAAGCTGGTTGGTGTTACCCGCTGGTCCAAACACTTGTTAGTGATACAAGCTGTGTGGTGGTTTAAGGTATACTGACTCCGCCATGGTGCATGTCTTCTTCTTATTTATCACGATGTCCGTCTGTCTGTCTGTCATGTTAGACAGCTGTCTTAGATAGCTGTGTTAGACAGCTGTGTTATACAGCTGTTATAGACAGCTGTGTTAGACAGCTGCCTTAGACAGCTGTATTAGATAGTTGTGTTAGACAGCGGTGTTAGACAGCTGTGCTAGACAGCTGTGTCAGAGAGCTGTGTTAGACAGCTGTCTTAGACTGCTGTGTTAGACAGCTGCCTTAGACATGTGTGTTAGACAGCTGTCTGCCCTGTCTATCATTGTTTGTAACCATTTAGATTAATATATATCTATCGAATCCTTTTCTATATCTGCCTTTGTGTACATCGTATCCTTTCACAATCACCAACACACCATACGTATTGTCCCTCCAGCATTAGTAGCATATAGTTTTAAATTGTTTAAAGTCCATATCGGTGGTCACATGATCGTCGTACACAAGTTTTTAATTGGTTTCATCTTGCTTTAATAACACAATAACATTTGTGTTGTCACGTACCAGATGTTTGGGTATTCGAGTATATGTTTGACTGAGATAGAATGAATCAATATTCTTATGTCTGCTCATACTAAAGTATGCTCTTATTTTATCTTGTTTGTCACAAGCTACAACATCAAATATAAACACAGAATTGTCCAAGGCATCTCCCGGATCTAATATTTCATCGTTTTCACTATAAGGATAGTTACAAACGCCTTTTGCTGCATTCAACACTTCCTTTAACATCTTGTATTTCGGTTGATACAGAGACTTTGAATACACATACACGTTATCAAACTTTAAACCGTTTGATTCAAACAATAAACTCACCATGACATTTGTTTTACCACATCCACTAGGACCACATATGATACATCGAACAGTGTTTGGAAAGGCAGGACCATGCCTCAGTTGTTGTTCTGCTGTATCCGTAACAACATCGTATATATTTGTAATGGGTAAGGCAGAACCGTGTTTGATGGTACGCATCCTGACTTGAACTAAACTATATTTTTGGTATATATATATATATATATATATATATATATATATATATATATATATATATATATATATATATATATATATATATATATGGATGGATGCAAGTGAGACGCCCAGTCAGTATGAATGTTGGTGTCACAGAGTGAGGGTTGTTATTAACAAAGAAGGGCACAAGTTTTGCTGAAAAGTTGGAGCGTTACAAACACCATGAAAGTTAACAAAAAACTTGGTGCGAGTCTTGCTGTAATCAGCTCGAAGCCAAAGACGAAAGTTCCCTTTAAAAACATAATAAGTCTGATTGGGGAAGTTATAAAAGATAGAAACCTTATTCCAAAGAGAACGCTGTGTTTGATATAGCTCATACAATCGTTAGAAACATTGGTGGGCGTAAGAATGTGCAGAAACCTCGAGTTACTCCAATATCTAAAAGCGGAGGCTTCCTTCCGCTGCTGCCTCTGATATTTGGTGGGCTGTCAGCACTAGGAGCTCTGGGTGGCGGTGCTACAGGTATTGCCAAAGCCTTGAACGATCCCAAGTCTGCGTAACAGAAACTGGAGGAAGAAGAACGGCACAACAAAACAATGCAAGCTATCGCGATGGGCAGGAGAGGGAGTGGCTTGAAATTTAAGCCAAAATGCAAGAGACTGGGCAAAGGCCTGTATCTCAAGAAACAACGCTCCGGTTATGGGTTGTATCTGCTAAAGCCAAAAAACTAAAGTGTTTACCAGCAAGACCTCTGACTAATGTAGATTTTGTAAAGTTTGCTGGTAAAATGAAAATCACATATTTTAGAGGTGTATACATGCGAGATGAGCTACCTCGCAATGGACCCCGTAAAAACGAATCGTTCATCATCAATTTGCGAACACACAAGGAGCCAGGCACTCATTGGATTGCTGTGAGGAAACGTGGTGACATCGTCGAGTACTTTGACTCGTATGGAAACTTAAAGCCTCCTGTGGAGCTGCAACGTTACCTTAAAGACTATTCCATATTGTATAATCATGATGTGTATCAAATATATAACACACTTAATTGTGGTCACTTGTGTTTACAATTTTTGCAATAAAAGACTCAAACAGTAGCCTGTGTGTATCAGTCATGGCGCACACCTTCGTGTTCAAAGACCGCAGCTCCAATCTGTCGTCAGACTACCATCCACCAATTGCTTTGGATGGTAGTTATGCTGTTGGTTTGATATGCTTTCACACATACAACAACATACCTAACATCTATGAAGATAAAAACAAATTTCATGTAAAAGAAGGAACTGGTTGGCGGACCATTACGATACCCACTGGGTGCTTATGAAATAACACATTTGGAAGAGTTACTTCAAAATGAACTTGTTGGTGCTACAGCAACACACGAACAAAAACAGCGGGCTCTGATTCTGAGACCTAATCCGAATACCATCAAATGTAAACTAAAGTGTTATACAAATGTCAGTTTTGAATTTGATGGTTGATGGTTGATGGTTCGATTGGGCGAATTGGGCTTTTCAAAACAAATTCTTCAACCGGACATCTTTTATGAATCTGATTTACCTGTTAAAATAGTGGATGTTAGACAGATTCGCATAGAAACTAATATTGTGTCTGGTTCCTATTATAACGAACAACCCTCACATACAATGTACGAGTTTGCTCCGATGGTTGATCCTGGCTACGCAATCGACATAGAACCAAAAAATTTAATTTACTTGCCGGTCCACAAGCAAGAGATTTCCAATATAAGCATCAACATCGTCGATTAAGATTCAGTTCCCGCAAACTTTCAAGGTGAACAGGTGTCTGTTCACTTGAAACTTATAAAAGTTGCTCAGTATGTTGGTCTTTAAAGATATAAAAGCAAGTGCATCTACCAAAACAAATTCAGTTGAGTCAGACACTTCAAAGGGTACACTTTGTCCCGATAATATTTAGTTCCTGAAAAGCCTGGGCTATCATGTCGTCAAAACTGGAAATATTCAATGCCATCAAAATGCCATCGATCGAGAAGAACTGCGCTCTTACTATTCACCAACTAAATCGTTTGGTAACAACGATGAAATTGAAATAGCCATCAATCAACAAGATGCGTTCGTATGTCTGGCTGAGTCAGCTCTAATAATCGAAGGTGCTCTGGAACCTTTAGCAGTACAAAATGCCGATGGTGCATGTTACCGTAACCAATATGTTTTTAAAGGTAAAACATGTCTTTCCCAATCCAACTGATGGATAAAATATCAAAAGACACATCTATATTTCTCGCATACCGCAAATGGGACATATATGAGCTAACATCACTCAGAGATATCAACAGATGTATGGGCTGTTAAAACTGCAACCAACTTGGAAAGACCTCGATATGTGACTATAGCATTTCAAACAGATCGTAAAGATAACGTAAGGAAGAGGCCAGACTTTTTCGATAACATTGGTATGGTGGATCTTCGAGTGTTTCTAAATTCAGAATGCTACCCTTATGAATCTATGCATATGGATTTCGAGAAATCCAAATATGCTGAAGCCTATCAGATGTATACAGATTTTCAAAAAAGCTTCTGTTATAAAAACATGTCGGAGCCTATCTTGAATTATGACGAGTTTAAAGACCGAGCTCTATTTGTGATTGACTGTCAGCACCAGAACGATTCAATCAAGTCTTCAACGGTGGACATTAAGGTGGAATTTATGAGCCGAGCGAATTTCCCTAACAGCACACGAGCTTACTGTTTAGTTATTCACGACAGTGTATTGGAATATAAACCTCTAACGGGCATCGTTAGAGCCATTATGTAATAATATAATTTACTATGTCAATTATGTATCAATATGTACAGCCTAATTAATTCTAATAAATTTTTATTGTATGTAAATCATTTGTTTTATTTTTCTTTTGTTGCATTTTGAATAACATTCGTATATATTCATATATCAACAGTCCGTTTGCATTCATTTCAAACAACACATATCCAACAACCCTCGTATTTGATGTTTTCAAATTGAGTTTGTTAATTGTATTTTTGATCACCCTCTATGTATATACATATATAAAACTTCTACTGAAATATATACGAGTACACAAAAAAAGATTAGAAATGTGTAATATAAAATTAAGTCAGTTACTGAACTTGATGCTTAGAGGAAGTAAACTGTTTCATTACTAATTTACTAGTACACATTAACAGATTTGTTAGTAATTTGGCGCCAACTTAATATATCCTTGATATTCGTGTATTTAAAGGCCAAGAAACTGTTCACTAAGTGAAGATTGGATCCTGTGATGAGCACTGAAAAGTACACTTAGAGAACCCAAATCACCACAACACATCTTTTTAAAGACCTGGTGATCGTTTCACTAACAAAGTTAGCGTCGTCAGAGGATGAAAAATTCTAACTACTTTACTACTAACACCACCTTTTATACTGAATCTTAGGTAAAGAACGATACCGAGCGGGAGACTAAATCGCAGGCAAATTCTTCAGCGTATTGTATTTTAATTGCCGGACGAGGTTTGTGAACCTCCTTATCATTTTACCTGACAGGTTTCGGTATGTTTATCTACATCATTATTGCCCTAGAAGTATAAATACTTATCTTTCGTATTACCTAACAAATTTCTTAAATTATTATTTGTCGAAAAAGTTAGCTTAAAATGCTCTCGAGGCCCCTTTTGATACGCAGTTCAAAAGGTAGGCAAACAATTTTTTTCTCTATTTTATCTTTTCTGAATGTCGTCCATTCCCCTAACATTTTCTTTGTTCTGTGTCTATTAATTAATTGTTCACTAAGCAATCCGATATATAACGGATATCCGGATTGATTAATGTGTGTTGTAAAGATTGTAATCTTAGATACGTTGGACAGACTAAGAGAACCATTGAGATAGATTTCGTGGATATCTGGCACAGCTGAGATACGGTAGTGTGGACAAGTCATGCGTGGCGCGACATATTTGGAATAATAACCACCACATTGATAAAGAAAATGTGAAACTTATCAAAAATGTTAGACGGCCAGCGGAGCTGGATGCGTACGAAAGTATTTATATTTCTAGGGCAATTAAAAACAAAAGTTCCTTAAACCAACTCCCGCCACTGGTTTGCAGTCCTCTGTTTGCGCTCTGTCTTTAATGAAGATAAACATTCCGTAACCTGTCAGGTCAAGTGATAAAGGAAGTTCAAAAGCCTCGTCCAGCACTTAAAATACAATACACTGAAGAATTTGCCTGCGATTTAGTCTCCCTCTCGGTATCGTGCGCTACCTATAAGATTCAGTATAAAAGGCGATGTTAGTAGTAAAGTAGTTAAAATTTTTCATCCTCTGATGACGTTAACTTTGTTAGTGAAACGATCATCAGGTCTTTAAAAAGGTGTGTTGTGGTGATTTGGGTTCTCCAAGTGTACTAATCAAGAAATTGTTATTATTATTTTACAGGCTGATTACCTGTTTTAAATTATCGTTTAAAATATATTTTGTTTTATCCTCCCACGCTGTTGCAATAACCAAGGCATTAGTTTTACGTAGGTACATTGGTCTATTCTATTTGTGCCATATTCTGAGTAACTTAATTTATTATGGAACCGTTTCACCAAGTAAAGGCAACAACAATGAATAAAGTTTAGAATACATGTTTTAATTAATTTTTATTATTTAAATGATAACCAATTTTACTGTCGAGTTAAATATTCTAAATACTCTTTTCGTTATTTATAAAAATAATAAATTGAGTACAAAATAATAAGTCGGGTCAGCACTGAACTTAGCAGGGTAAAATAATAACCAGCATAACCAAATAGACGATAAAGGTACTTACGTACATGGAAATTTGTTTAGTAAACGTATACGGAGGCTTGATATTATTAAACTCGTTTACTAGAACAACTAAGTGGTTTACTAAACATATTTACCAGATAATTAATAGCTGGTGCCCTACAAAAAGATTTAACTATAATCCCAAAGTGCATAAACATGAAACGAGAATGATTTTCCAGAAAAAAGCAGCTCTTCAGAGTTGCTCGGTTAAATTGACACTCCAAATGTTTTAGTTACTGCATAATTCTTATGGGCAAGTAACTAATTAATAAATACACAATAAGCCAAAGGCTGCGGTGCTATCGGGGCGGCAAAGACGCGGAGGAGCCCTAATACGATATAAGTATTTTAACAGCATCGAAATTCCTTTCAAAACAATAACGAACATGATATTCAAGTGTTATTTGGTTCCTAATCTCAATAAAATAAAGTATTTTACAATGAAATTCGATACTTGCCAATATAATACCCTGTCCAAAAAATTACAAGTTTGAATTTCAAAATACTTCCTGCTTTTCGCACATTATGTCATTAAATATTTTATTTCTCTCATTTTATTCTAAAAAACTATAAAGATTTAGTTTGTGAAAATTTACCACACGTTTAGTATTCAGTACCAAGATCAGAGTTCTATTTAGTGATGCTGATTGCTAAATTGGTACCTTTTCACATTTAGAACAATGCTAAAACACCGTTTTAATGGTTACCAATTTTAAATGAATGAATTAAGCAAATGTATTTGAGATAGGTACAGTCAACGTTCTTAATTCCAAACGTGTTCTTTGTATATGGCATTTGAATAATATAAAATGAAGATACATTAATTTTTCAAATAATTTCAATTATTTGAAAAAGAAATAATAGAAAGTATTTTAGAGACTTAGAAAATAGTCACTAAATACGCATTTTACACTTTTGAAGCCAATATTCTAACCCTTTTTGGTTTCAGATTTTGTGAATTGATAACTTTAGAAAGAAACTTTTTTTTAATTGTAGTTGACATTTAAGATGTATGTGTCTAACACAAAACAAGTTATATATGACTTTATTTAATTTTATTACAAAAAATTGAACTAACAAAACACATCTTGAAGGAGTTGCAGTTCCTTTTTAATTAAAATAGTAAATGCAATGGATTACTATAGGACATACCTGTACATACCTGTACGTGGCAAAGATTTTGATAGACATTGTGAAAAGTGGAATAAGAAGTAAAATTAAGAGCTGCCCTAATAAAGATTAGTTTGGATGTAGACCAAACCGACGAACTGGAGAAACGATGCCTAAATCATAGAGAAATGGATACCTATATGTGTTCATTGTCCCTGTAGACTTGTAAAACCCCTTCAATAATGTGGATTGGAAAATATTATTTCAGCGGAAATCAAAATAAATGTACTACAGTTCCATGCAATATGACACAGCGCTGGTAGAAAAAACTCAACAAAAAAAATTGCAAATAATGTTCAATGTTCTAGATCGTGTGCTAAAAGGGATTAAACTAAAACTGAGATGATAAAAATCAAATCAGTACAGATAAGAATGGAGAGAAGTGCAACAATGCATTTAAAACTAAACGACAAACAGAAATGTTTACGTACCTCGAGGGTGTTTTAACCGATGATGGTAAATGTGACTACTCAGAAAATGGCGGTGACAAAGTAACTATTCAATAGTTATTTAACTTAAACCTAAAGTAAATGTTTATAAATTCAAAAGCTTCATTGTTCTGATGTATGGAGCGGAAAGTTGGAAACCTTAGGCCAATTGGTAAAGTGTAGAAGCTATAGTGAAATTAAAAGAGCTACGGAAAACAAATAGTTATAATAGCAATCAACAAGGGACATCACGTTTAGACCATAATGATACAGATTGCATTACATAGTAATATGAGCATATAAACATATATACTGCTGCTGTGGAAAGCTAAAATGTTTTGGAAATAACTGCTTTGTTCACGTCGAAAAACGAAGAATTATTGGGTTCAATCAAAAGTCGATTGCATGTTGAGGCTTTTATGGCATTTGTTTTAATATCATTTTTACTGTCATAACTTTTGTGACTGCTGTATTTACTACTTTGTAAAATTAAAATATGATATGTGTACTGATTATTCACTATTAACCCTTTTAGATACTAGAAATATTAATAAAAAAAACAATATTTATATACAAAACAATTTCGTTAGCTACGTAAAGGTTAATGTACTAGTTACGCAATTAACAATTTTCTAAGAAAAAAAAAGACAAAAATCGTCTTGGCGACTTTTTTAAGCACAATACTTTATTTTTATTTTTACATCGTTAATGCGAGCGAAAGTATGTTAACGGTGACAGAAATTTGTTTTTGTTTTTGCTGCAATGGCGTAAAAAGTGTCAAAAGACATGGAAAACATGATTTGGAAACGAAGATTTTTTGTCTGTCGGCCTGTATGCCTGTCTCTTAATAGGTACGATAACTTTCGAATGAATTGACAAATCGTCTTCAAATTCGGTGTACAATTAGAACCTGACCAACGAATAGTTGGGATTGTTTTTGAGTAAAATCGCTCCAGGACGTAGGGGATGAATGAGGGTTGATTTGATGAAAGTTGATTTTTTTTTAACTCGAGTTGTATAACGTTTAAGGTTTTGTTTATTAGAAAACTGTCAATTTCATTACTGATCTGGTATTCTGTTATGAAATAATTTGTTTTAATAATAAATTCATTTATACAAAACATAATAATAATAATAATAATAATAATAATAATAATAATAATAATAACACTGCAGTAGACAAATAGTATATGAATAAACATAAAAGCATAATAAGTATATAAAAAAGTGTTTATTTAAGTATAAACTTTAAAATAAAACTAACCGTTTTTAATGAGAACAAAAGATTGAACAAAATCTAATTATTCTTCTCACATAACCATTCTTTCGCTAAGTATTGTAAACGATAGTTTTTACAACCCAGTTTTTATTCTGAAATATAGAGGTGTATTTTTATTACTTCCAGGCATTCGTTTTTTTTTGTAACCTTTTGAAGCCATACAAGTAAAGAGTAAATATAAATAAATAGACTCCAATATTTTGCAGTCTATTTTAAGACGAGATTTTTACCGGTTCCAGACAAATAATAGGGTCTAAAATAGAAAAACTAACAAGGCCAAGGACAGGATCTCTTAGTAGTAAGCAAAAACCTAATATGTAGATTTGTCAACATTGTTGGTGCCGTATACGTATGATACGTGTACCGGAGCAAACACAAAAGGAGTTGTTTTCAACGATTTATATATGGAGGCGTGTTACACTTAAAAATGTGTCAAAAAAAAGTATAAAATAAATCTAATCAATCCTTACCCCTCTCATGTTGCCTTTAAAGATACTTATTGTTACAAGCTTAATCTGCAAATTAAACATAAAAAAAACTAATTTTATATCATGGAGGCCTGGGTGCCTTTTCGGTGGCTGGAGGTGACAAAGATAGCTGTGCACATATATATATATATATATATATATATATATATATATATATATATATATATATATATATATATATATATATATATATATATATATATATATATGTGCACAGCTATCTTTGTCACCTCCAGCCACCGAAAAGGCACCCAGGCCTCCATGATATAAAATTAGTTTTTTTTATGTTTAATTTGCAGATTAAGCTTGTAACAACATGAGAGGGGTAAGGATTGATTAGATTTATTTTATACTTTTTTTTGACACATTTTTAAGTGTAACACGCCTCCATATATAAATCGTTGAAAACAACTCCTTTTGTGTTTGCTCCGGTACACGTATCATACGTATACGGCACCAACAATGTTGACAAATCTACATATTAGGTTTTTGCTTACTACTAAGAGATCCTGTCCTTGGCCTTGTTAGTTTTTCTATTTTAGACCCTATTATTTGTCTGGAACCGGTAAAAATCTCGTCTTAAAATAGACTGCAAAATATTGGAGTCTATTTATTTATATTTACTCTTTACTTGTATGGCTTCAAAAGGTTACAAAAAAAAACGAATGCCTGGAAGTAATAAAAATACACCTCTATATTTCAGAATAAAAACTGGGTTGTAAAAACTATCGTTTACAATACTTAGCGAAATAATGGTTATGTGAGAAGAATAATTAGATTTTGTTCAATCTTTTGTTCTCATTAAAAACGGTTAGTTTTATTTTAAAGTTTATACTTAAATAAACACTTTTTTATATACTTATTATGCTTTTATGTTTATTCATATACTATTTGTCTACTGCAGTGTTATTATTATTATTATTATTATTATTATGTTTTGTATAAATGAATTTATTATTAAAACAAATTATTTCATAATAGAATACCAGATCAGTAATGAAATTGACAGTTTTCTAATAAACAAAACCTTAAACGTTATACAACTCGAGTTAAAAAAAAATCAACTTTCATCAAATCAACCCTCATTCATCCCCTACGTCCTGGAGCGATTTTACTCAAAAACAATCCCAACTATTCGTTGGTCAGGTTCTAATTGTACACCGAATTTGAAGACGATTTGTCAATTCATTCGAAAGTTATCGTACCTATTAAGAGACAGGCATACAGGCCGACAGACAAAAAATCTTCGTTTCCAAATCATGTTTTCCATGTCTTTTGACACTTTTTACGCCATTGCAGCAAAAACAAAAACAAATTTCTGTCACCGTTAACATACTTTCGCTCGCATTAACGATGTAAAAATAAAAATAAAGTATTGTGCTTAAAAAAGTCGCCAAGACGATTTTTGTCTTTTTTTTTCTTAGAAAATTGTTAATTGCGTAACTAGTACATTAACCTTTACGTAGCTAACGAAATTGTTTTGTATATAAATATTGTTTTTTTTATTAATATTTCTAGTATCTAAAAGGGTTAATAGTGAATAATCAGTACACATATCATATTTTAATTTTACAAAGTAGTAAATACAGCAGTCACAAAAGTTATGACAGTAAAAATGATATTAAAACAAATGCCATAAAAGCCTCAACATGCAATCGACTTTTGATTGAACCCAATAATTCTTCGTTTTTCGACGTGAACAAAGCAGTTATTTCCAAAACATTTTAGCTTTCCACAGCAGCAGTATATATGTTTATATGCTCATATTATTACTATGTAATGCAATCTGTATCATTATGGTCTAAACGTGATGTCCCTTGTTCATTGCTATTATAACTATTTGTTTTCCGTAGCTCTTTTAATTTCACTATAGCTTCTACACTTTACCAATTGGCCTAAGGTTTCCAACTTTCCGCTCCATACATCAGAACAATGAAGCTTTTGAATTTATAAACATTTACTTTAGGTTTAAGTTAAATAACTATTGAATAGTTACTTTGTCACCGCCATTTTCTGAGTAGTCACATTTACCATCATCGGTTAAAACACCCTCGAGGTACGTAAACATTTCTGTTTGTCGTTTAGTTTTAAATGCATTGTTGCACTTCTCTCCATTCTTATCTGTACTGATTTGATTTTTATCATCTCAGTTTTAGTTTAATCCCTTTTAGCACACGATCTAGAACATTGAACATTATTTGCATTTTTTTTGTTGAGTTTTTTCTACCAGCGCTGTGTCATATTGCATGGAACTGTAGTACATTTATTTTGATTTCCGCTGAAATAATATTTTCCAATCCACATTATTGAAGGGGTTTTACAAGTCTACAGGGACAATGAACACATATAGGTATCCATTTCTCTATGATTTAGGCATCGTTTCTCCAGTTCGTCGGTTTGGTCTACATCCAAACTAATCTTTTTTAGGGCAGCTCTTAATTTTACTTCTTATTCCACTTTTCACAATGTCTATCAAAATCTTTGCCACGTACAGGTATGTACAGGTATGTCCTATAGTAATCCATTGCATTTACTATTTTAATTAAAAAGGAACTGCAACTCCTTCAAGATGTGTTTTGTTAGTTCAATTTTTTGTAATAAAATTAAATAAAGTCATATATAACTTGTTTTGTGTTAGACACATACATCTTAAATGTCAACTACAATTAAAAAAAAGTTTCTTTCTAAAGTTATCAATTCACAAAATCTGAAACCAAAAAGGGTTAGAATATTGGCTTCAAAAGTGTAAAATGCGTATTTAGTGACTATTTTCTAAGTCTCTAAAATACTTTCTATTATTTCTTTTTCAAATAATTGAAATTATTTGAAAAATTAATGTATCTTCATTTTATATTATTCAAATGCCATATACATAGAACACGTTTGGAATTAAGAACGTTGACTGTACCTATCTCAAATACATTTGCTTAATTCATTCATTTAAAATTGGTAACCATTAAAACGGTGTTTTAGCATTGTTCTAAATGTGAAAAGGTACCAATTTAGCAATCAGCATCACTAAATAGAACTCTGATCTTGGTACTGAATACTAAACGTGTGGTAAATTTTCACAAACTAAATCTTTATAGTTTTTTAGAATAAAATGAGAGAAATAAAATATTTAATGACATAATGTGCGAAAAGCAGGAAGTATTTTGAAATTCAAACTTGTAATTTTTTGGACAGGGTATTATATTGGCAAGTATCGAATTTCATTGTAAAATACTTTATTTTATTGAGATTAGGAACCAAATAACACTTGAATATCATGTTCGTTATTGTTTTGAAAGGAATTTCGATGCTGTTAAAATACTTATATCGTATTAGGGCTCCTCCGCGTCTTTGCCGCCCCGATAGCACCGCAGCCTTTGGCTTATTGTGTATTTATTAATTAGTTACTTGCCCATAAGAATTATGCAGTAACTAAAACATTTGGAGTGTCAATTTAACCGAGCAACTCTGAAGAGCTGCTTTTTTCTGGAAAATCATTCTCGTTTCATGTTTATGCACTTTGGGATTATAGTTAAATCTTTTTGTAGGGCACCAGCTATTAATTATCTGGTAAATATGTTTAGTAAACCACTTAGTTGTTCTAGTAAACGAGTTTAATAATATCAAGCCTCCGTATACGTTTACTAAACAAATTTCCATGTACGTAAGTACCTTTATCGTCTATTTGGTTATGCTGGTTATTATTTTACCCTGCTAAGTTCAGTGCTGACCCGACTTATTATTTTGTACTCAATTTATTATTTTTATAAATAACGAAAAGAGTATTTAGAATATTTAACTCGACAGTAAAATTGGTTATCATTTAAATAATAAAAATTAATTAAAACATGTATTCTAAACTTTATTCATTGTTGTTGCCTTTACTTGGTGAAACGGTTCCATAATAAATTAAGTTACTCAGAATATGGCACAAATAGAATAGACCAATGTACCTACGTAAAACTAATGCCTTGGTTATTGCAACAGCGTGGGAGGATAAAACAAAATATATTTTAAACGATAATTTAAAACAGGTAATCAGCCTGTAAAATAATAATAACAATTTCTTGATTAGTACACTTGGAGAACCCAAATCACCACAACACACCTTTTTAAAGACCTGATGATCGTTTCACTAACAAAGTTAACGTCATCAGAGGATGAAAAATTTTAACTACTTTACTACTAACATCGCCTTTTATACTGAATCTTATAGGTAGCGCACGATACCGAGAGGGAGACTAAATCGCAGGCAAATTCTTCAGTGTATTGTATTTTAAGTGCTGGACGAGGCTTTTGAACTTCCTTTATCACTTGACCTGACAGGTTACGGAATGTTTATCTTCATTAAAGACAGAGCGCAAACAGAGGACTGCAAACCAGTGGCGGGAGTTGGTTTAAGGAACTTTTGTTTTTAATTGCCCTAGAAATATAAATACTTTCGTACGCATCCAGCTCCGTTGGCCGTCTAACATTTTTGATAAGTTTCACATTTTCTTTATCAATGTGGTGGTTATTATTCCAAATATGTCGCGCCACGCATGACTTGTCCACACTACCGTATCTCAGCTGTGCCAGATATCCACGAAATCTATCTCAATGGTTCTCTTAGTCTGTCCAACGTATCTAAGATTACAATCTTTACAACACACATTAATCAATCCGGATATCCGTTATATATCGGATTGCTTAGTGAACAATTAATTAATAGACACAGAACAAAGAAAATGTTAGGGGAATGGACGACATTCAGAAAAGATAAAATAGAGAAAAAAATTGTTTGCCTACCTTTTGAACTGCGTATCAAAAGGGGCCTCGAGAGCATTTTAAGCTAACTTTTTCGACAAATAATAATTTAAGAAATTTGTTAGGTAATACGAAAGATAAGTATTTATACTTCTAGGGCAATAATGATGTAGATAAACATACCGAAACCTGTCAGGTAAAATGATAAGGAGGTTCACAAACCTCGTCCGGCAATTAAAATACAATACGCTGAAGAATTTGCCTGCGATTTAGTCTCCCGCTCGGTATCGTTCTTTACCTAAGATTCAGTATAAAAGGTGGTGTTAGTAGTAAAGTAGTTAGAATTTTTCATCCTCTGACGACGCTAACTTTGTTAGTGAAACGATCACCAGGTCTTTAAAAAGATGTGTTGTGGTGATTTGGGTTCTCTAAGTGTACTTTTCAGTGCTCATCACAGGATCCAATCTTCACTTAGTGAATAGTTTCTTGGCCTTTAAATACACGAATATCAAGGATATATTAAGTTGGCGCCAAATTACTAACAAATCTGTTAACAATGTGTACTAGTAAATTAGTAATGAAACAGTTTACTTCCTCTAAGCATCAAGTTCAGTAACTGACTTAATTTTATATTACACATTTCTAATCTTTTTTTGTGTACTCGTATATATTTCAGTAGAAGTTTTGGTATTATATCGCTGTCGGCTGTAAACAATTTTGATGCTCATATATTTAAAAATGTTAAATTTATATTGGATGCTTTTTTCCGTTTTTAGTGAATTTTCTTTAAAAAAAAATTCACTAATGAGGTCCCGACTTTTGAATTTTGAAAACATTTCTTCAAATGACCGCGAACAAGGCCCCTAGAACCCATATCCAGGGTCAGATACCGTCCTTTTGCAAGTGGCTTGCATAAGTTCGTTAGTTAGGAAAATCGGCTCAGGTTTTCCCGAAAAGTTTTGTGTTTTCTTTCGAAAAAAAATATATATCTCCGAAAATAACAAAGTAAAGGCAACCAAATTTGAAACGCTGATTTCTGTCATAAATAGTATCCTATGTATCAAAATTCAGATCTCTATCTTAAAAGACAAAAAGTTAGAGGTAAATTAATTTTTAATTAATTAAATCTGATCCAAGAAAGTTAAAACTTCAAAATTGACTGATCAGAATGTGAGTAAAAAATACTACAAGAAATGACTAACAAGCTCCTAGATATGTGTCTAAGTCGTTATTTTCCTTGATTTCGTTCAAATTTGAGCAAAAATCGATTGTAAATCAAAATGGGATATACCTGCAAGTAAATGCATGTAGTGCGTAGCTCAGTGGTTTAGGTCCCTGTACATCGTGTAATCGACTCCGACATGACGGGTTCTAATCCTAGTTAGTGAATTTTTTTTACTTTTTTCGTCTGTGGTTCAATTTTAATGCCAGTTGATCAGATTGTGTAATTCCAATATTTTTTTAGCAACTTTTTGTTGAAAATGAAAGATAAGCACTTTTAAGACTTTTAATTCAAGTTCAATAGCAGCTGTTGTTGCTCTTAGTTGGTAAAACCGTTCCGCAGTTAACATAGACGTAGATATTTGTGACATCAGAAGAGGTTGTTTTCTTTTCTACAACCGGATTAAATTTTTACAGCATCCACACGCAAAAGAATTTTCTCTGTGAAGCCACAGCGAACTTTCTTGTACAAAATGTTCTTTTAAAGCAGATTTTTTTATAAATGAATTTAATGAATTATCTTTGAAGAAACATTTGTTGCGAATTTTTGTATGAAAAATTTTTCAATTGATGGAACATTTTTTAAACGAAGTTCGTCGGAAATGAGGTTTTAATGGATTTTCGTGCAAACAAATTATTTTATTTTCAATTTTAATTACAGATTGGGTATATAATTTGAATTTTATGTATTCTTTTAGTAAATTTTGTGTAAAAGATATTTAGCCAGTTTTCGCAGAAATTGTTTGTGCTTCGTAGAAATCATTTTAAGATGCTTTTGTAAATTTTTTGTAACTAATAATAAATGTTTAATAAGTTATTATAAACAAAATGTATACGGATTTTCTTGAAAAATTGTTTGCAAATTTTCACGAAATTATTGATGTGACGTCGAAAAAGTTTTTGTGGAAAATTATATTTTGGTAGGTGGCTAAATAACTTGAAACGGTTCTTTGGCCAGGAAAATCGGACCAATTTTTTTTAATTTATGTAATTTATTTTTATTAGCGAATTTTCTCGTACAAAATGTTTTTTTTAATAGCGAATTTTCTTATAAATGAATTTAATGATTTTTCTTTGAAGAAACATTTGTTGAAAATATTTGTATGAAAAATTATTCACTTGATGGAACATTTTTTAACCGAAATTCGTCGAAAAGAAGGTTTTTATGGATTCTCGATTTTATTTTCTGTTTTAATTACAGATTAGGTATATAATTTAAATTTTATGTATTCTTTCAGCAAAATCTTGTGTAAAAAATATTTAGCCAAATTTGATGCCTGCTTTCATTAAAAAATACATATTTGCCATTAAAAACATTTTTATGAAAATTCACTACCATAACGCACTTGCTGCGTCCAGACTTTTTTTAGACGCTCTAACTTTTTAAATTATTAGTTAGCTCATATTTTAGAATTTTATGTCAATAAGTTAGCTCTTATTTTGCGTAATAGGTCCAGTTTCAATTTCATTATCATAATGTCAAATTACAGTACATAACCCACATATAATAAAATCGTAAATTTCTACAGCCAATAAAGTTCTTTTGATAAAAATTTGCAGATAACTAAATGTGCGATTCCGAAGTCATCGTTTCTATAATTTTTTTAATTAGTTTTTTCAAGGCGGAGTGCGCAAAAAAATACTTTACGTTTTTTCAATTTTACGGGAATGCAGTGCAAACTGTATGTAACAGTAAACAAATCGTCAAGAAACAAAGCCTTAAGCAAAAGCAAGTCCCTAATATAGAGTAGTAAAGTAAACATTGAAAAGATAGTAGATATATAAGCTTATTGATTTTAACAAAACCCATCGTACCAACAGACCTCCGTTTTTTGTGACCAAAGGACCTGTTTCCAAGCTAACTCTCTCACACACGCAGCCACAATAGACCTCCGTGCAATGTTGCAATATTTCTGAGGCGTATTGGTATGTAAAATACTCGGAGGAAAAGCCTACTGGGCCATCTCACGAAGTGTATACGTCTGTTAGACGGTGACGCCACCTGTTAGACGTACCGTGAACTGGTTTGTGTAACTGTATATGTGTACCTTGCTAAACGGCCTCCGACCAAAAATTTGAAATTCACCGTTAATGATGAAGATCATGGTTTAGTCGTTATACACATGGATACGTATTGGCCTCCGATTTTTTGTATATATATATATATATATATATATATATATATATATATATATATATATATATATATATATATATATATATATATATATATATATATATATATATATATATATATACATCCTGCGGTGGATACGGCGTCAGTACGAAAACAAGTTATAAGGCGTCCACCAGAATTAACGCGAATATATTAAAATTTGTTCATGTATATTAATTTTTTAGTAGTGTACATTAGCAAACCGAATTTTAATTAGCAAATTTTTTTTTTTGGTCAACTTACATTCTCCAGTGTTTATGAACTCCTTTTAAAAACAGGGCATGCGAACTCCTGTCCGTATATTCATCATTCAGACTGCAGCGATACCAACTCCTTATTGTATATATCTCCCAATCTACAGTGGATTCGGCGTCATACGTCGTTGCCACTTTATATACCTAGATATACCTACTAAATACTTACATTAACACGATAAAAGAGTTAAGTTTAAAAGGGGGAATCAAGCATCTAGGTAATTTGGTTTCGGTAACAGAATCGCTATCAATTAAAATCAGAGTAGTAGGATGTCACCTGGGTTGACCCCCTCCATTTTTCTGCGCATGCGTTAACAGATGACGTCACGACGGCGGGAGTCAACTGATAGGTTCCAAGTTCCCGCCTGCCGCCACGTGAGCATGCGTTAACAGATGGCGGGTAACGACAACCTGAGAATTAGCCATGTGAGCATGCGTTGACAGATGGCGGGAGGCGACTGTCGGATCAGCAAGTGCCAGATGGCGGGAGTCAGCTGTCATCTGCCCGCCGACGTCACATGTTCCAAGATGTCCGCTGCAGCAACCGGCCATCTGGTCACGGATAACCTGTCAGTTCACATGTTCCAAGATGGATGCTGCTGCTGTCAGGTCCCAAGTTGTCGCCATGTGGTTATACACACGTGTTGAGCAGGTACCGAAGGCCCGCTGCCGAGAATGTAAGGTTAAGCCACGCATGTGTTAATTTGAGGTTAAGTGTGACATATAAGCAAGCTGCTTCGCGCTATACGAGAATGAAAGGTATACATGTGTTGTTTGTCTGTCCGCTAGCCGAATGTGGGGTTAGGACTCCCGATTCCCCATGCTGAATGTTAAGTCATGTATAGGTTACGTTTTTGTTGACATCAAGTATGTGCTGTGCTCTTAGTTATTGGTTGCCAGGCAACAGCCTCACAACGTGTATGTTTGTATACAGGCTTGTTTGTTATGAGCCTGCCATGTGAAAATTTGTGGTTATGGTTATTTGTTTGTTAACGTTAAGTGCTGTATGTTTGATGGCGTGTTTTAGAGTTGCTATGGTACTCAATTTTGGCGGGATTGAATCTTACCGAAAAGGTGTGCGCCTGTGCAGAGTCCATACATTTGTTGGATTTATTATTGGTATTCTGGACTCTGCACAGACACACACACTCATACACACGCACACACACACACACACACACAGAAGGCTAGCTAGCGGGTACTTGAAATGGTCAACTAATTTGTTTTATAGAAAAGCGTACTGAAGGAGAGGCTGAGAATTGAATGCGTTACCCTTAGAATAGCAGGCGGAGATGCAAACCGTTACACCAAGGGGATCTGAGTGAAAGTAATAGTTTAACGTGTAATATACAACTATCTTTTAAACGAACGAATATCGGTGGCCTAGATAGGGTATATTAGTACTAAAGTGGCTGTTTTAACTTTCATTGATTGTTGTTGCCCTTACTTGGTGAAACTTGTCCATACTATATACAGACGTGGAGACTACTTCTCTGGCTTCACTGTTGGTTTTTGTAGGTGAAGGACGTAGCCAGCGCGTGAGCTAACTGGAACAAGTGGCCCTTCGAATTCTGGAAGTTCTAGGATGTTCTTCAATGCTTCTGTGACTATAGTTTCGCTGCTTGACAGCATTTTCAGACAGATTAAAATTGAATTAGTACGAAATCATGACAACTACAAATAAATATCTGTTGCTATGTTATGATATGATGTTTTGATCAAAACACGACGACCACGTCGACAACGACCACACCACACATCTTAACAAAAAAACAAAAGACTGAATCTAAAGCTCAGAGTGATAAGAGCAGTGGTAGCAGCAGCAGCAGCATCAGGTGCTGCAGCAGTAGCATCAGCACTAACAACTATATGATACAAAATAACAGAGCAATAGCATATGTGTATTGGGATGATATAAACGCGTTGGTTGATAGACTTAGACTTTTAGTGGCTTCCCAAGTTGTTGCCGGTAATAATGCTCATAACAACGAAATTCAGTCAATCTTTGAAGAACTAAAGGAAGCTAGTGTTATCGCCGCCTAGTAAATCTACATAAGGTCATATATGCCTATCATTGCTTAGTATAAAAATATCTATCGATAAGTTCGGACGTTCCCCGCCCAATAAACGTGTAAAGTTTAAAATTATTGAAAGAGAGGCTTTCCCAAGAACTGCAAGTGGTGATTTAGATGTGCAACGCCGTAGATTGTGTAACGTCGCCGACCCTATCGATTCCACAGATGGCGTAACTAAAACATTTGTTGATGCGTGGGTGGACGACAATCAGAAACATAAAGCTGAGTATCTGAAGAATAAAGATGAAGTGACACAAAGACTAATAGCCATACTGCTAGAGGCTGTGCACAAGCCCGAGTTGGAAGATTTGAAAAACGAATTTGAACAGAAATTGAAACATTTAACCAAGACCATAACAGCTCAAGTTTTAAAAGATATCGATCTATCAAAGAGCCACAAGCTAAAAGAGAAGTTGGGTGAAATAGACAAAAATCTGAAAGATTTGCACAAGTGGATACTTTTAAATCCAACATCACCATGAAGCGTCGCCGACGACAACAGCACCAACGTAACGATGAACCATCTGATGCTGAGAATTCTATAAATGAATTCCAACAACTGGCAAGAATCGTAGAACGTAAGCGTACCATACTTAAAGGCTGGAATGGCTTGTTGCAGAGTGATTTGACTTAGTTTGTACACTTGTACTTTGTATCAAATAAAAGTCTTTGTTAAAATTAATGTGTTTTTATTTTAGAATACAATTCGTAAACGAGTTTGTCATAATTTTCAACTGAAGATACATTTGTCTCGCACAACTTGGGACCTGACAGCAGCAGCAGCCATCTTGGAACATGTGAACTGACAGGTTATCCGTGACCAGGTGGCCGGTTGCTGCAGCGGACATCTTGGAACATGTGACGTCGGCGGACAGATGACAGCTGACTCCCGCCATTTGGCACTCGCTGATCCGACTCCCGCCATCTGTCAACGCATGCTCACATGGCAAATTATCAGGTTGTCGTTACCCGCCATCTTTTAACGCATGCTCACATGGCGGCAGGCGGGAACTTGGAACCTATCAGTTGACTCCCGCCGTCGTGACGTCATCTGTTAACGCATGCGCAGAAAAGTTGGGGGGGGGGTCAGCCCAGGTGACGCCCTGTCTACTTAGAGTAATTATTTTATTGTCGAACCAATTAGGTCATTATATTCCGTTGATCTTACTAATACATTTGAAAATGTTTTAGTAACTTCTTTACTTAAGTTTTGGGAAAATGATTTTATTAAATTTTAATTAAAATAGTTTTTTTTTTAATTTCTCTTTGCATTGTGACAGTTATTGCAAGTAGCTTTAACATAAGCATATAGTTATAAGAACAGAGTCGACTATATTATTCTTACTGACCGCAGGACCGAAGCATCAATTAAGGCAATTATTTATTTAGTTTTTTTTTCTCAACACAGTTAATCTAATTATGTTAAAGTGTAAAACATCTATCAAATTAGCTATTACTTCCACATCGTGACGTTTGGAAGTAAAACATATATAAAACATGATTTCGGAACAAAATTTGTTTTTGTCTGTCGGCCTGTATGTCTGTTTGTAGCCACAATAACTTTAGAACGAATTGAGATATCGTCTTCAAATTTGATATACAGTTAGCAGCGGACAACCGAACGGTTCGGATTGTTTTTGGGTAAAATTGCTTTAGGGGGTAGGCGATGAATGGGAGGGAGTATGATTTGAAGAAATTTTAGATTTTTTCGTTAAAACTCGAGTTATATGACGTTTTAGGGTTTATTTATTAGAAATCATTTAATCTCATCAAACATGTGGTATTCTGTGCTGAAATTAAATTATGAGTTGAATCTGTGGGGGTGAAATATTGTTGACAAAAATTTCGAATTTTTTTCCCTAAAACAGCGTAAAAAGTCTAAAAAACTATAGAAAACTTGGTTCTGGAACGAAATTTTTTTTGTCTGTCGGTCGGTCGGTCTGTCTGCATGTACGTCTGTCTGTTAATAGGCGCAATAACTTTCGAACGAATTGGGATGTCATCTTCAAATTTGGTATCCGGTTAGCACCCGACAAAGGAACGCTTCGAATTGTTTTTGGATAAGATCGTTTCAGGGGGTAGGGGATAAATAAGGGATGATTTGGTGAAAATTTAATTTTTTTCAATAAAACTCGACTAACATAACCGAATATAACGTTTCAAAAGTTAATAGGTAAAAGTAAAATGCTTTTATGCTCCTGCCTTCAGAGGGATGTAAAGCCGTTTGTGAATTATCATTTACTTATAACTCTTTAAAAAAAATGACTTCTATTAGTTATAACTGAACCTATTAGTGTGAACAGCAGCATATCAAATAAAACAGGATGCATATGTGTTTCATTAAATAACCTTGGAAATTAAGTCTATTAGTGATAAATTAAAAATTAAATATATTTACATGTATATATCGAGATAATAATCCCACAGAATGTGTCAACCCCATTACAGTAATTATTTTATTATGCATAGAAACCTATATTCCTCATTCATCAAAACATGTCGATTCGAAATCAAAATAAAGCTTGCCGAAAAGCAGTAGTTACCACAAATTATGCCTACAAACTTTGGCGCAAAAACTCTAGCAGCGAAACTCACGCCACCTTTGCATCAGCAAGGAACCAAACAGAAAATCGATCAAGCCAAAAATGATTTGCACCAATCAGTAAGTGACAAAGCCATCTCTTGTCCAAACAATACCCGACGTTTCCGGCTTATGACAAAAATTATAGGTAGAAATTTTACCAGCAGCTGGCATTAAATAATGGAGTATTCGCCGTATCTTCAGAAGAAAGGCCGATCTATTAGCCATTAATTTGCTTCTAATTCCAGGCTTGTTTTGCAGTAAAAGAGCCCACCAACTATTCCAGCTGTAAAGTCTAAAATGGGAGAAATATTATTTAGGCATCGTATTGTTAAGCACATATTTGAAAATTTCGACATCAAAAAGGTATCAGGACCCGATAGAATCTCAGCAATAGTTCTTAAAATGTGTGCTCCTGAACTGACTCCAATTTTATGTCGCCTCCTTTCAAAGTCCTATAAAATGGAGGAGTCGCATCTTCCTGGAAACAAGCTGCACAACATCAGTTTTGTGATCGTCAACACAGCTTTTATCAAAACCGGTCTACTGGCGATATTTCGACATACGTCACTCTTTGATCTTCTGCTTTAGAAAAAATTGGAGCTGGTCATGCAATTTCGTTGTACATTTCTAAAGCATTCGATCGGATCTGGCATGCGGCACTCTTCAATAAACTTTCATCATACCGATTGCTTTTAAAACTATGCCTATGGTTATTTAGTTTTCTGAAGGATCGGTTCTTGCATATTGTTGTCGATGGTGCTTTATCAGATTAATTAGAAATTAATGCGGGGGTTCCACAGAGGTCCATTTTAGCTCCCACTCTTTTTCCTTTGCATATAAACCAACAATCCAATCCACAGCTTTGCTGATGATAGTACTCTTCGCAGCACGTTCTCATCGACGCGCCTAATATCTGCTTATAGCTCCTTATCATTAAGAGTTAAAGTAACCAACTCCCTAAATGATGACTCTTCTAAGATTCTCAGCTGATGGTCTGCAAATTTGGTTATGTTTAATGCTTGATAAACACAGAATTGCCTCTTCCCTAGGAAGGGTGACATTCTGGGCCCAGACGTCCAGATGGCTGGCAAAATACTGCCCAAAAATCCACAATCTCTACATATTTGCAGATGATCTTTGCTGGCACCTAAAAGCATCAGCAACAAAAAAACTTGGGTGTCTATTTTAGGTGAAAAGTTTGCTTTCATTCCAGCAGCTTTTGATCCTGTATAAAGCACAGATACATCCACAGTTGGAATACTGATTGCATGTCTGGGGTGCTGCCCCAAAAACAAACTTGTCCTTCCTATATTTTATTCAGAAACGAGCTGTTCGCTTTATAGGAGATTCATTATATCACAGGCAATCTCACTTCTCTCTACCACAAAAGAAAGGTTTGAGATCTCTGCCTCTTCTATCGAATCTAATTCTAAATGAATTAAGTTTTCGAGTTACTTAATTTCAGTTAAATAAAACTTTTACAAAATTAAAAAAATAACACAATAAACAAGAGTTCTTTTAATACGAACCTAAAATATTTTGTACAACTTTTTTAACCAACTGAAAAATAGGTATATATAAAAAGCAGTATCAAAGCCTAGACAGTTATATTATTGGAATTAAAAAAAAATCGCCACCTGATAGGATTCACAAACACATTTTTGATTATACAAGTAATCGTATTATTCATTATTGTTTTGGATTATATCTGGCCTGTTTTAAAGAACATACCACGTAAACATACAGTAGGCATTTAGTTGCAATACTTCTAATATCCCGTTTTACATTTTAACATGCAATATAATGTTTACCTTGGTTAGGTTTTGTAGACTTTTCGAATAAGGAGGTATGCATTTGCTACTGCATATTTATAATAAATTATAGCAAGTGTCAATAGATACATGCCAGAAAAACAAAAAACCACATTCGACGTTGCTGAATGTTGAATGCATGTTTGACGTGTTTGAACGAGGTTATTTTAACTAATAAGATATTATTTATGAATGACTGCTATTTTGTTATAGATACATTTTTTACTTTAAATTTTTTCAAATAGTGACAGTAAAATTTTGTTAAGAAACACTTGCCGCCGTTTTGAAATCGGCCGGTTCAGTAAAAAATTACAAGATATTTATTTGAGTTTTTAAAGACCATTTCAAAACACATTTTAACGATTTACTGCATTATTAACTAAGCAAAACAAAAAAACCTAAAGGCTATTACGATACGACAGGTTTTTTTAATAACTTTATTTTACGCTTCCAAGAGTTCCATATACCAAAAATGAAGTCATAAATAACCTTCATGCTTTTCAAAGTTATCTTGTGTACAAAGTTGTGCTACACAGGAACATTCAACTACGCACTCACACACACACAAATGCGCGCGCCCTCGCACGCACGCACACAAGTACACTCGCACTTTTATCGTAAGGCTTCTCAAAAAGTTTAGTATTTTTATACTTATATTTTCATTTACTCAAGAACCTATGTGAGTTTGTACCAGAACCTTGCATGAAAGACTTAGGTGAAATCAGAGGTTTTAGAAAAGTAGTGTTGATAAACTATGTTAGTGTATTAAATTAAACAAAATTCAAAATTTTAAACGATACAGTACTTTTCTACCTTACTGCATTTATAAAAATAACTGAGTTCAACACAGTCAAACTTCCACATACTTTCATATTCACACCCTATTTTTTTACGTTTTATTTGCCTAAACAATCTTTAAATGCACATTCCTTAAGAAAACTAAATTAAAACAATAGAAAATTAAATTGAATTTGTTTATTTATTATTTGCGATTTGCTTATTAGGGCTGTTCTCTAAAATCATTTTAATAAAATTTTCCATGTAAATATTCTTGAAAAGCGTCAGTTAAATATAGAATGTCACACATTTAAACAAACGCTCCAGAAGACCCATAACATATAAAGAGGCGGGAGTCCTCTTTGTGCTAATAACGTAGAGTGAACTGTATAACTTAAAATCTTAAGCAGAACAAACGATAAGCCACGTTGCCAATATCTGGACGCCGTATCCACTGTAAAGTAAACGTTGACTGTTCAAATATATACGTCGCGTATATTGATTCTTGATGGCGCCGCTAATAACAAGCGGTAGAAGCTTGAACTAAGATATACAGTTTCATTCAAAATCCGGGTTTATGGCGTCAAAATAAAAATCTCAGAATCACTTCATAAAAGTCTAAAATGATCATAGAACCCAAAAAATTAACAATGCGATATGACGTCCGGTATACGGACGCCATATCGCAGCGGAGGCCGCATCTACCGTAAATGCCTAATGTATGGACGCCATATCCACCGTAGGATATATATATATATATATATATATATATATATATATATATATATATATATATATATATATATATATATATATATACGCCCACGATGTATTTTGGATTCATTGAAAGGAACGCCCACGTAAAAACTGATAACATTTATATTACCATTAAACAAACAGGTTAACTTGCATATGTAAATACGTTTTGTTTTATATTTAGTATTATATATTATATCAAACGTTTGTTTTAGATTTGATATTATAAGTGTGTTTAAACCTATTTACTGTATACAGCTGTATTTACCAATATTTTAAAATCAAGTTCCTCTTATGATCTATATATTCACTGTAATAGAAAGAACGCCCGCGTAACTTGATAACACGTTTAATTATTATATGTTAACAACAACTGGTTTTGATATATATATATATATATATATATATATATATATATATATATATATATATATATATACATACATACATACAGTGTGTCCAAGATAAGGAGGGGATAGCATGGGGAAATCAGAAACCGTAAGAGATACAGGGTGGGTTAAATTAGAAAAAAGGTGCCCATTTTAGAGCTCAATTAAAAGGTATTTTGAAATTTTGGAAATTCCGATTCTTTCCGGAGACATTCGAAAAAAAACCGAAATTCGCCAATTTCGGTTTTATTTTTTTCTAGCCTTATTTGAGAAGATATTGAAAAACAAAAAACACTTTCTTACGTACACTTTTTAAGATCTACAAGTTGGTGTTTACAGATTTTTTATTCGACGTTTCGTCTCCGAGAAACCATCATCAACTTTAATTTTTTAAATAGGGCCCTGCAATTTTTATTTCAAAACCTTAAACTATTTTCAAATCTTAATTAGAGGATGTATAATTTCTAATGGTTTGAATATGTTTTCAGCTTGTTTCAGTCAAAAAACAAAATTATTCAGGAATAATCTTCTGAGTACGGCCCTGAATACTCGAAAAGCGTTTATTTCGGTAAGGTCATAAAATGTCAATGAAGTACAAAATTTTCAGTAAGATTCTTCAAACTTATTAATGAAAAAGAAACACATTTGTCATAAATAAACCAATAAAATAACTTAAATTCATGAAATGTAGGTACCTTATTAACTAATGAATATTATATGTAAATAGATTAACCGCCTTAATCATAAGAGATGTTCAAACAAATCACCATTATTTTCTAGGCATAGGTAACATCGTCTAATTGTGGAATCCAAAACATTGTTTACTGCATCTGGTGTAATGGTTTGCAATGCTTGCAAAACCAGTTGACGTAATCGTTCCTTCGTGTGAAAATTTCGTTGGTATACGTAGTTTTTGACATACCCCCAAAAATGAAAGTTAAGAGGTTGCTCAGCTTTTCCTGTATTACTATAGCACAAAATGTAACATTTTAACATGTTGAACTTTTCCTCAAAAGAAAAATGTCCAACCATTTTTAAACAAATTGAAAGAGCTTGTACCCAATTAACTGTATTTAACAAAGTGAAGTAATTGACACTGACATTTATATTTGCTGAAAGATCTCTATTGTCATTAGAGACAACTTGTTTATTTTTCAAAGCCCTCTATGTTTAGGACCTAGTCTTATAATAGTACGGTGTTACATTTTAATAACGAAGAAATATTACTGAAAACGTTTTTCTCTTCATTGACTTTTTAAAAGGTACTACTTATAGAAATAAATGCTTTTCGAGTATTCAGGGCCGTACTCAAAATATTTTTCCTGAAAAAACATTTTTATGACTGAAATAAGCTGAAAACATATTCAAACAATTAGAAATTATACATCCTCTAATTTAGATTTGAACATGGTTTAAAGTTTTGAAATAAAAATTGCAGGGCCGTATTTAAAAAATTAAAGTGGATGATGGTTTCTCGAAGAGGAAACCTTGTATAAAAAATCTGTAAACACCAACTTGTAGAGCTTAAAAGGTGTACGTGAGAAAGTGTTTTTTGTTTTTCAATATCTTCTCAAATAAGGTCAGAAAAAAATAAAACCGAAATTGGCATATTTCGGTTTTTTTCGAATATCTCCGGAAATAATCGGAATTTCCAAAATTTCAACATACCGTTTCATTGTGCTCTAAAATTAGCAACTTTTTTCTAATTTAACCCACCCTGTATCTCTTACGGTTTCCGATTTCCCCATGCTATCCCCTCCTTATCTTGGACACACTGTATATATATATATATATATATATATATATATATATATATATATATATATATATATATATATATATATATATATTGCTATAGATAGCAAATAATAGAAAAGATTACGAAATTTTAATGGGAAAACGGGAAATTTATACATCCTAGTATATATAAAATAAATGTATACACCCTAATGTAGCAACGACATAGTGTAGCATGAGATGTCAACGCCCGACATGAATGTCAGTGACCCATGTAGGAATCCTCGATGTTAAGTTTCATTCGAGTAATAAAAAAAAATTATATTCTAGAAATATCCGTAAAGAAACCAAGAACAATGCTTCAGTTTTTGTAGGGAGAATGAGATTGTAGCTAATAAATGCAATTCTGTTGATTTACTGTGTGTAAAATTAGGTATGACCAAGCTACCTAAAGGCTCGATGTATTAAAAGAGCAGAGGATTTTTGTAAAAACAAAACTTTATGTAGTATTAAGGTATATGTGCGCGCAAGAAAAAAACGTAGAAAGACACTAAAGGTTTGACGGAAAGCTCAAACACAGGTGGTTTGATGAACAATAGCGTTTTTTCACCGGTAAGAAAGTTAATAAAAGCAAGAGTCCGGGAGTGTCCGGCGTCTTTTCATCAAGTGAATTCATCAGCATCATTTCACCAGATCATGTGATCATCGTCATCATTATGTAAGTTGACATAAGAGATTCCAGAGTGCATCGAAGGGAGATTATAAAAAAACCTCCAGAGTGCTACGAATATGGAATATATCAACGTGTTAATAAATTAAATCCATTAATAATCAATAAATGGGCAGTAAAATATGGCATGGACAAATTAGAAAAATAATAATAATTAATAATGGACAGTAATAATGGAAAAACAATATATAATCCAATGGAAAATGTTTCAGTAAGTGTTTTCTTTTCCTAAATTGATCAGTGCGGTTTGAATTTCACCATTTTAACAGCACCAATTAAAGATTGAGTGCCAATAAATTTCAATAGGCAAAAATCTGCTTGAAATGAACAGAAAGAGACTGTGATCTCTGTAGAATTGTCGATGTATATTGCTTATGTTATATCAATGTTTAACCGGTAATTGTGTAATTATTTATAATGTTACCTGAATGTTTTAATAGGATTTTTCAATTTATGTTTATGTAATGAATGCTTTAAATGTTTCTGTTTGTATTTAATGTGTGTCACCTAGACACCGTAAAATTTGTGTAATGAATTAAATGGAATGTATAACAGATTGTAATTAACCAGAAGTATTGTTTTTCGTTAATAATTAATCAGTAAAATTGTTGTATAGCCATCTGTGCAAAGCGAAATTAATTTTTGATCAAGTAAAAATAATAAATGCATTTAAATAGCACATATTAATGAATTTTAATTAGTAGAAGCTAGCTGTAATTATAATGAACCCAACCTGATGATTAAGATATATGTTCTCAGCTCTAAAATTAATATTTGCAGGTATACTAAAATAAATACCATAGCAAATTTGGCTCCCAACAGCGGTGCATTAAAATTTTTTTGTGCCAAAAATAAATTTAATTTCATAGAAAAATTTTAATAAAATAAACATTTGTTCGCAATATAGCACATGATTGGCACAAATACAGGGTTTCTGTGAAATTTTAATAAAATTTTAATTACGTTAAAATAAAGCAAATTTTCATAAAAACGTAATAGTATTTTAACACAAGGGATTTAGAAGTAAATCAATTTTAAATAAATTAGCACGCCTCATTTAAATACAGTAAAGTTAAAATAAATCAGTTCAACCAATTTAATGAAAATTAGCAAATTTCTAATACCGTATGATATTTTAATATGAAACAGTAAATTGCACATATAACCAATTGTTTTGTGAAAAATAAATATAGGTGGTGTATTTGAAAGGGTTAATTAATGAAAGCTTTCTTCGCATTTCTTCCCCGTTATATTTAAATAATAAAGTAAGGATAATACAGGACTGTAAGTTAAATATTCTGTATAATATAACATTGCAGCAAAATTATTAATTAAAGGGTCAAAGCTTAGAAAGGGGGACAATTAAATTTTAAATTCACAAGTAAATTAAATAAATCAAGCTTGAACATGTCCGGGGAAAAACAGTTAGAAAGTGATAAACCAATTGGGCCAGAATCTGAAGAACCTATAATCAGCGTACCTGAAGATCCGGAGAAAATGGCAAAGCCAGAACCACAAAAACCTAAACAGTTCACGGAATGGAGGGGACGTAAAGCGAGTTCGGAAGAAGGGGCCATATCACAGGAAGAAGAAGAAACCGAATATCAGGGCGATGAAACCTTTATAATAGGAAAAGAAAAGGGGCAGAATAGCGCCGTCAAAGAAAGTCCTCTGGAGCAAACAGTAAAAGGACAGGAGGAAGAATCAAAAATGGATAAGTTATTCGCCGTCTTGTTCAAGAAAATGGAAGAAGACAAAAAGGAAAACCAACAAAATAGTTCCGAATTAAGAAAATACATAAATAATAAATTCGAAGAAAACAACAACAAATTGGAAGAACACAAAAATGAAATTAAACAAGATATTGTCAAGTTGGAAAACAACAAAAAGAATATAATAAACATACTAAAGAAAATTTCAGGAGATTATATGAAAACATACAAGAAACCAACACTGAAATTTTAACAGGAGTAAATAAAATGTATCAACTGGACACAGGAGTAAAATCGTGCCATCACAAAATACATGAAGAGAAGGAAATGAGGAGGTGCGACTTTAAAATGGTCGAAACGTTTGTGGTGTCGGTAGACAAAAATGTGGTCCGAATCAAGCAGGAGTCGTCTGAACAATTAATTAAAATAAAAAAGGAAATTAAAAATGAAACGGAACAACATATTTCCAAGGCTATTATCATGCCGAACTATAATATGGATCATATGCAATTAGGTAATGAGCCGAAAATGAAATTTTTATTGGACTGTAATATTGGGAAATTGCACACCAAAGTTTTTGTGCAAAATATTACAGATAAATTGCATTTCATTCATAGTGTTAATGATATGAAACTTATTATAAGGGCTAGACTAACGGGTAATCCATTGTTAGGGTTTTCCACGAAAGAAAATGAAATGTCAGAATTTGTGATTTTGGAACAAAAATTTTTGCAATTTAATTGGGGTAAAAATAGTCAAGGCCTTTTTCGAGAAACAAGCTCGTAAAAATACATAGAACAGGAATTACTACCAGAAGAAAATATACTAGGAATAAGCCCGGAAAAATCTTTGGATGCTGCAAAAGAAGAAAAATTAATAACGGCAACACATTACTTTTACTATATCAAAATTGAAAGTGACCAGAAACATGAAACTATGCTTCAATGTAATAAACCGTGTATAAAAAATAATAACAATAGCCGCAATGTTAAAATTAGAAATAATTTTTACAATAAAGACGAATACAATCATAGTCAGAAATTTTATAAAAACAAAGATTCTGGAAAGTATAATAAATTTAAAACTTATAAGCCGAAGTTTAAGGACCAGAACAGACATATTTGGCATGAAAAGAAGCTAAGTAATGTAAATAATAAGACACGTCATTGCAACTATAGCAATTTTAATTTCAAAAGCAAAAAGCAAAAATATAAAATAAATAAAAATTAATCTGCATGAATTTTGATCGAATCCAATATGACCTAAGCAATGAAAAGGATAATCGCATGCCGAATAGACGAATTTTAATGTACAAAATAAATAGTAAAATTACCAAAGAAATTTTTCCTAAAATAAATAATATTGATTAGTTAGAACTATATGACAAAAAGTTGGTCAATTTAAAATAAGATTACAGTATAATTTACCCTGAGTATAGAAAATAAAATAAGCAGGCATTTAAATAATGACCCAAAGAAATACGAATCAGAAAAGCGAAATTTCATAAGAAAATTTAAGTGATAATAAATAAGGAGCAATGCTCCAATTAGATGCAGTTATTGGATAAGTCAATTAATATAATCATAATTCAAAGGTAGAAAGGGGGAAATAAGTTAAAATAAAATAGAAAATTATTATTATTATTATTATTATTATTGAGTAATAGGAAACATGGAATAAGTAGACGAGAAAAATATGTAAAAGGTCTAAAAGACAGAAACCGGTTAAGTACCGAGAAATAATTATAATTAGCAAAAAGATAGAATATATAAGGGTCGGATTGATAGGAAAGAATTTGTATAGATGGTGTAGCGATAAGATTGAAATATGAAAAATGTGAAGTAAAATGATTAACGATACAAAGAATATTGAAAGTATATAGAATAAATAATGAAAGTATAATATGATGCAAGTAATAATGAAATATGTATAGGGGGTATGTGAAAAGTCAGAAGTAGGGAGACCTTATATGTTATGTAGAAAAGAAAAATTATTAGAAGTTGATAAATAAGAGAAGTATTAAATAGTCCTATTCCATGGTAGTATAAAGATATGATATGTTAGCATGATGAAATAAGATTGAAAGGAAAGATACCCCATAAAAATATGACAAATAAAAATACCAATAACTGTCATTTATTGAAATAAATTCTGAGGGAAGTTTGAATAAGTCGAAATAACCAGGGGATGGCATAAATTTAGATCTTATAGAACAATCAATTGATTTGCCAAAAGAAAGAAATATATAAAAACAATTGGTGTGCCATAAAAGGCGGTGTTGATTAAAATAAAATGTTTTAATTATTGAAGTCTCATACAAGTCGATTGTGAATTAAATTTAAGAGTTTTAATATTAGAATATCATGAAAGGCGATTTTAAATAAAATAAAGTGTTGTAATGATTGAAATGTCATAAAAGTCGATTTAGAATAAAATAAAATTTTGGAATGTCAAAAAAGGCGATTTTGAACAAAATATTTTAGTCAATAAATAAAGATGGTCTGACTAGCAAACAGTATCCAGACTCACTTTTAGAAAGGGGGAATTGCTATAGATAGCAAATAATAGAAAAGATTACGAAATTTTAATGGGAAAACGGGAAATTTATACATCCTAGTATATATAAAATAAATGTATACACCCTAATGTAGCAACGACATAGTGTAGCATGGGATGTCAACGCCCGACATGAATGTCAGTGACCCATGTAGCAACCCTCGATGTTAAGTTTCATTCGAGTAATAAAAAAAATTATATTCTAGAAATATCCGTAAAGAAACCAAGGACAATGCTTCAGTTTTTGTAGGGAGAATGAGATTGTAGCTAATAAATGCAATTCTGTTGATTTATTGTGTGTAAAAATAGGTATGACCAAGCTACCTAAAGGCTCGATGTATTAAAAGAGCAGAGGATTTTTGTAAAAACAAAACTTTATGTAGTATTAAGGTATATGTGGGCGCAAGAAAAAAAAACGTAGAAAGACACTAAAGGTTTGACGGAAAGCTCAAACACAGGTGGTTTGATGAACAATGGCGTTTTTTCACTCGTAAGAAAGTTAATAAAAGCAAGAGTCCGGGAGTGTCCGGCGTCTTTTCATCAAGTGAATTCATCAGCATCATTTCACCAGATCATGTGATCATCGTCATCATTATGTAAGTTGACATAAGAGATTCCAGGGTGTATCGAAGGGAGATTATAAAAAAACCTCCAGAGTGCTACGAATATGGAATATATCAACATGTTAATAAATTAAATCCATTAATAATCAATAAATGGGCAGTAAAATATGGCATAGACAAATTAGAAAAATAATAATAATTAATAATGGACAGTAATAATGAAAAAACAATATATAATCCAATGGAAAATGTTTCAGTAAGTGTTTTCTTTTCCTAAATTGATCAGTGCGGTTTGAATTTCACCAATTAAACAGCACCAATTAAAGATTGAGTGCCAATAAATTTCAATAAGCAAAAATTTGATTGAAATGAACAGAAAGAGACTGTGATCTCTGTAGAATTGTCGATGTATATTGCTTATGTTATATCAATGTTTAACCGGTAATTGTGTAATTATTTATAATGTTACCTGAATGTTTTAAAAGGATTTTTCAATTTATGTTTATGTAATGAATGCTTTAAATGTTTCTGTTTGTATTTAATGTGTGTCACCTAGACACCGTAAAATTTGTGTAATGAATTAAATGGAATGTATAACAGATTGTAATTAACCAGAAGTATTGTTTTCGTTAATAATTAATCAGTAAAATTGTTGTATAGCCATCTGTACAAAGCGAAATTAATTTTTGATCAAGTAAAAATCAATAAATGAATTTAAATAGCACATATTAATGAATTTTAATTAGTAGAAGCTAGCTGTAATTATAATGAACCCAACCTGATGATTAAGATATATGTTCTCAGCTCTAAAATAAATATTTGCAGGTATACTAAAATAAATACCATAGCAATATATATATATATATATATATATATATATATATATATATATATATATATATATATATATATATATATATATATATATATATATATTCACGCATAAAACAGAGTTTATCTAGAGTCCCGTGGAACATTTGGTTTGGCGATAGATGCATTTATGTTTGAAATATACGCTCGGGCTCAAATACAATTTCTGGTGTACGATTTTCATCAAAGCAAAATGATTTTAAATTGTCTGTCTATTGTCTATTGTCACCTACAAACATAACCTAAAAAACGTTGGTAAGCTCGTAACAAACAAACATTCGGCTAGCGGAGAGCCGACATAACCTAAACACACATACAGACTTAACCTCAACAAGCAGTCAGATAGCTGAGGGAATCAGCATGTAACACGTGTGTGTCAACATAACCTCAACAACTAATCAGATAGCTGGGAAACGACAAACACAGGGAGACCGAAACTGATTGCAGCCATATTGGAACATTTGACGTCATCTCTCTCTGACAAGTGACAGCCCTGACAGATGACAACAAACACATGAAGATCAAACCTGATTGCGGCTATCTTGGAACATTTGACGTCATGGGACAGGTCAAGTGACAGCTGTCAGGTCCAGTGACAGCTGACAGATCAAGTGACACCTGACATGCCAATGACAGCCGACATTGACAGCTGACAGGTCAGATGTCAACCCCACACACATGCGAGTGACGTCATCACGCATGCGCAGAAAAGTGGAGGTGTGAGCCCAGGTTGCCCCCTGTCTACTTCGGTATATGAAAAATGTCAAAAAATTATGATATAGAAAATCGTTCTATGGGCTTGATGATTACATACACGCACTCACGCACGCACTCACGCACGCACTCACGCACGCACTCACGTCACACATGCCACACACGAGGCAGGGTAATAGTCATTAATCACTTTATAGCCCCAAGACTCTCGTATGCTTTTCAAGTCCTACTACTCAATTCTGGTCTAGTTTAGCGCTTTCAAAAACAGCTTATGAATCTCTTTTGGCATAGAAAAAACGCGTCGGATAGTATAAAAGGACTTTTTTTGCCAATAAGTAGTATAAATGGTAGACTTGGGTTGGTCAATCCAGGATGCAAGCAGTACTTATTTCGAATATATTTTGCTGGAAAGTAACTATCCTGTTCCGTGAGACCAAAGTGGTGGATGATGACAGAATCTCTTCTATCATCGTTGAGGTGCTTGACTTTCTTGGCACTATCCTAAGATGTTTAGAATACCATCCCTCTGTCCTATCAGATTTTCTTGTAAGTGTATTAAAACCTATTGAAATGCTTTCTGTATGTTTGCAAAACTTTCCAAGATCTAAGTCCTTTTGGTCGCGGATTTAAAGTAAGGTGGGAGGTGGCGGACATTTGATGGGTTGGGTTCCTGTAAATTCCAAGATCTCTAGGGAGAATATAATGCAATCTAAAAGACTTGTGCTGAATATTTAGACCATACTGTCACAGGATCCAGAACCATGGCCTCCTTCTATCATATACCGCGATAGCACCAATAAAATTATCGAGCTCAGTGGCACAACTAGGAAAAGGGTACTTACAGATCTAATATAAAAACACATTTGTCTTAAGCAGCCGTTAATTGGGACGTGGACAAACAATGTAATACACTGGGAGATATTCTTTGATTTACATCATTGGGTTTCACATGGTGAAGGAATATGCTTGGCATGGCAAAGAGGGGAATTCTGATAGGTTTGTGGAGAGATGGACAGTGAAAGACACATTAGTTGAAGTAACGACTGACTTGCTAGTCTTTTGTTTCTAGTATTTAAATATAAATTAGATCTCTACTTTGTTAGGATGGAAAAAGGGGCATTGTTACGAAATAGGCATACGCATTCACACGTACACAGGCACGCACAAATGACACACATACATGCAATCATAGACATTTCAACACCCATATGCAGGGATACATTTTGTGTGTCTGTGTGTGTGAAAGCATCAAAAGTTATTCAAAAAATACCTCTTGTTGTGATATGATAAAATGAACCGATTCTGAAAAAAAAACGACTTCAAACATTTTCATGCTTTAACACTGCTTTAAAATAAGTTCTCGAAATGTTGTTCTTCCATTTCGACACATAAATTAATTCTTCTCAGAAAATAGCGACGAACCCTAAAGAATATTATGCCCTCCATTGCTCTAATTATTAAGAAACTGTCAAAAAATTGTTGCCCTAGTTCTTCCACATTATTCACAGGCGCTCTGTATACCAGTGGCTTACATAGCCCCAAATGAGGCGGCGCACCGTCATGTAGTAGCCACATTGCACATCGTACTCCAATAGGAACGATTTCCAACAAAACAGGGAGGTCACTTTGTGAAAAGTGTAGGTAAGCCTCACCATCAAGCGTTTGTGGGAAGAAATGTGGCCCAACTAAATGATCTCCCACGATGTCGGCCCATAAATTTGCATAAAATTTATTCTGAAACCTACGTTCCACCATTAAATGGGGATTCTCGTCACACCAATAATGTTTATTGTGGGTCGAGGAGTCGGGAGCCAAAGAACTCCAGGGGGCAAGCTGAGGAAGCGGAAACAACATGAGCTTTCGATGAAGCTTTCCCCAAGACCGTCATGCGCGGTGTAGAGCCGCATCCTGCACGAGGTGACCCTACTTATAAGTAAGCATGACGGATCCAGACGTGGAGGTCGAGAAAACTCTCCCAAAACACGATGTCACGTGACCCGTGCCTAGGGATGGATGGCACCAGGGTGATGGTGTCGTGAACGAAACCTCTGGAGTACCGGGCAAGCCTCCAGAGTAAGCCGCCTTGGACCACATAGGGGGTTCTGATGGTGTGGACAGTATTTGCCTCATTCTCGTAGGAACAGCATGAAGAAGAGAAATATAAATAAAACCAAAACCAATGAGGCTCGAGGAGTGGCTCCGGCTACAGAAACGAAGGAAACGAACAAAAACTTTAACCTGTCTTGTGAATGTTTGCTTTATGGAAAAAATATATTGTGTGTGAAACCAATAAACAAACAAAGGTTGCGTCAAGCGTCCCTTGATTTGGTACCTACTCAAATAACGTCAAATGATTATCCAGCATTCTCCAACGTTAAATTATAGCTGAATCTTTTATTTTCACCCTTTAGTATTAATTTTTTTAAATAAATCACGTTCAATGACTCACATGCAGTGAGTCCCTTTAAGGTATTTAATTAATCCTGACGCAAACCTAAATAATGCCCGTAATAAGGTTATGTAGGTACCTCATTTAATTCTAGATCAGTCTGTGAGATAACTTATTTTTATTTCTCATTCAACTTTGAGATTCCATATCTCTTTAGATATGCACCTTGTTAGAAAAGTTATCTGTGCTAACATGTCATATTTTACGGTCCACATGCACCTGATCTATGCTACACTAAAAACATATATTTTACAAAACGTATCTAGAAAGTATTAATTTTTTAAGGACCTGTGAATTAATAAAAGGGTGAAATATTATTAATTACTGATCACACATTTTATTTACAGTTGTCTTTAACTATTTTACCAACGTAACCTCCATTTACAGGGCCACTTTCGGGGTTATATGTCAACAGCCAATACTCTTTTGTTTGACGAAGATCCTGGAATTATGTCAGAGGTAGAGACTAGCTCTACAGGTTTTAGAAGAGGCGGAAAACAACGCAGTTCTCTTCCTGTGGTTAGGACACCTAGTAAAACACTTGAAAGGCCTTTAGGTATCTATTATCTTATTTTTACTTATATACATATACACTTTATTTGTTTGCTGTACTTTTTGTGATTTTTTATTGGTCTACGTGGACTGCAGTTTCGAACCATCCCGATTCATCATCAGCACGCTACTGATGATGAATCGGGACGGTTCGAAACTGCGGTCCACGTAAGCCAATAAAAATCACAAAAAGTACAGCAAACAAATAAAGTGTATATTCAAAATGATTAGAGTGTAGTTGTAGTGCAACATTCCAAAAAATTATATACATACACACACACACACACACACACACACACACACACACACACATATATATATATATATATATATATATATATATATATATATATATATATATATATATATATATATATATATATATATCTGTGTGTGTGTTTTTTTTCCCTTACTAACCCAGGTAGCACACTGTCGTCAGTAAAACGTCATTTTGTATACCAGCTACTGACCAATATAACGTCATTCTGACAGTCATAACGACGTCTAAATGACCCAAAAGTGACGGCAATATGTCACAGCTACAAGACATCTCTTTATGACGTCAAATTCAATCGTAGTATTCTGACGTCATTAATGCCTAAAATGCTGTAGTCTTTATGATGTCAGACTGTCATAGTATTTTGACGTCATTAATGTCTAAAATGCTGTAGTCTTTATGACGTCCTAAGTGGAGTCCAAATATTACGTCCATAAAATAAATATACACAATTTTTATAATTTTAATAACTGTTGCATACATAGTACATAGGTATATTAAGTTTGTTGTGAAACTTATAATTTAAATTATTGCGTATTAGAACTTAACTCTAAAGCGTTACAATACAAAATAGACAACGAAACAAAAAATAACAATGACTGTACAAAAACTAATGCATGGTTTACCATTTTATAATAGCTATAGTAGCTTTTGATAACACTGAACATAATAAACATGTTTAATCCTAATGACTTGAAATTACCTAATCATATAATATATATCACTAGTTTAAAATTGTGAACATGTTTGCTGTTATGGATGTTAATTGCACTTGTTGATATTAAATCCATACGTAAACATTTAATATAACTTTATTGCTTCACTAACTGAATAAACTATACGATACATTTAACTATAATACTCTTTAATAACAATTACAACAGTACACGAGTACATAGCAGTTCACTGCAGCGGTTGGTAGCGAGGAGAGAGAGAGAGAGAGATCGCCTGGTGTATCTTATATGCGGTATTTCGTGACAGCTGGCTGTCACATAACGTAACGCAACGTTTAGCTGTCAAATGAAAAAATATAGAGCAGTGTTGACGGAAACACTGCGGTCGGAACCACCGCCACATACTCCCCTCTCAGTGGCAACGCTATTAGTTCAAGTATCTTCGTGGAAATCGAACTCTTCGTCCATGGCGTGTAGTTTGAACGGGAACGGGAACTTCACTGTCACTTTCAGTTTCACTAGGTGTTGGACTTTTACTGTCACTTTCAGTTTCACTAGGATGTCTCTGAGGCTGGAAAGTTGTCTGTTCGTTATCACAAAGAATGAATGCGGGTTTAAGACGGTCAACAGAAATTGTCTCTTCTCCGTGTGATTTCTTGATTGTGAAGACTGTCAGTTCGGGATAACACTTCAAAGGGGCCGTCATAAACTGGTTCGAGGGTTTTTCGCGGAATATCAATGCGAACAAAAACAAAAGGAGCTTCCATAAGCTTAGGATGGACAAATACCTTTTTTGCAGTATGATGTTTAAAAGGTACTGGTCGAAGTTTCCTTATGTCTTCTTTCAGCTGAGATATAAGTGGTGGAACATCATGAGCTTGTGTGCTGTTGAAAAAGTCGGTGGGAAGTTTGATTGATTCTCCGTAGACTATTTCAGCGGGTGTTGAGCGATATTCTGGAATTATGTACGATGTGAGTCCTAGTAACACAATTGGCAATTTAGCGACCCAGTTTTCGTCCATATGAGCTTTCAAGGCCTGTTTCAGAACTCTATGCCATCTCTCGATTACACCATTTGCTGCTGGGTGGTAAGTTGTGGTCTTGATGTGGTCTGCACCTAGTGTTTTAGTGAGGTGTGTGAAAAGGTGGCAATTGAATTGTTTACCTCTGTCTGTGGTGATGTATTGCGGAACACCGAAACGAGAGATCCAGCTTGATAAAATAGTGTTCGCTACTATTTCTGCTGTAATATCTGACAATGGAATTGCTTCGGGCCATCGAGAAAATCTGTTTATTATTGTTAATCGATAGCGTTGACCTTGTGATGGTGGTAATGGTCCCACAATGTCAACATTTATATGCGAGAATCTTCTCATGACTGGGGTGTATTGTCCAATGGCCCTAGAAGTGTGTCTCCATATCTTGACTTTCTGGCAGGGAATGCAAGTTTTAGACCAAAGAGATACATCGCGTTTCAATTTGGGCCAACAAAATCTATCCTGGACCAGATCGACTAAAGCTGATATGCCTGGGTGAGATAAATTGTGGATAGAATCGAAAATCTTTCTGCGAAATTTGAGCGGAATGAATGGGCGAAGTTTATTTGAAGAAGAATCGCAAATAAGATTCAATCCGTTGTCAAGAGGCATGTTTTGAAATTTGTATGAGGAAGATTTAGACTGCAGAAGGTGTTTGAGTTCCTCACAAGATGACTGAGCTTGCGCAATTTCTTGGAGTCACACAGTGGAAGAAAGTGAAATTGTTTCAATGCGAGAATAATAGTCTGCGAGAATGTTTGTAGGACCTGGTATGTAGCGAATGTCTGTGGTAAATTGACCTAGGAAGTCTAAATGTCGTAGTTGCCTTGGAGATGCTTTATCGACGCGTTGTTCAAAAGCGTATGTCAAAGGTTTGTGGTCCGTATAAATGGTGAAATGGCGACCTTCTAGGGTATATCTAAAGTATTTAACTGCCTGATAAGCAGCTAGAAGTTCGCGATCGTATGTGCTGTAAGATTTTTGGGCTGAAGTAAGCTTTTTAGAGTAGAAACCTAGGGGTTCTAGTGTTTGATCACGTAGTTGTTGGAGGAAGCGCCTACGGCATAATCAGAAGCATCGACATGGAGAATCAGTGGTAGCGAAGAAGACGGATGAGCTATTAATGTAGCGTTTTTTAGTGCCTCTTTCAAACGTTCGAATGCTTCTCGAGTCTGAGAGGTAGGTCGGTAATAGCTTTGATGCGTTCAGGAAGTGGAAATAATCCAGATTTATTTACACGAAAACCCAAAAATGAAATTTCGGCCACTCCGAATTCACATTTAGATGAATTGATACGGATGCCGTTGTCTTGAAGTGTCTGAAAAAGTTTTGCTAGATGCTCTTGATGTTCTTTTTCAGAGGCTGATGCAACGAGAATATCGTCAAGATAGGAGTAGGCAAAGTCAAGATGTCTTAAAATTGAATGTAAATATCTTTGAAATGTTTGTGCTGAATTACGAAGGCCAAATGGGGTTTTAACAAATTCGAATAACCCAAATGGAGTTATGACTGCTGTTTTGGGAATATCTTGAGGTGCTACTGGGATGTGATGGAAAGCGCGAATGATATCTAATTTTGAAAAAATACGTTTGCCTTCTAACTGGGCATTAAAATCCTGCAAATTTGGAATGGGATATTTGTCTGGGATTGTTTTAGCGTTTAGTGCTCGGTAATCCCCACATGGTCTCCATGAGCCATCCTTTTTTTGCACCATGTGGAGGGGGCTTGACCATGGACTTTTGGAGGGTCTACAAATTCCCAAGTATATCATGTGCTGGAATTCTAGCTTTGCTTGAGCTAGCTTTTCCGGGGGCAATCTTCTAGCTTTTGCAGTGACAGGTGGTCCTTCCGTACTTATAGTATGGATGAACTCAACCTCTGGAAGGTTGCTAGAATAAGTTTCCTTAAAAAGGTCAGGAAATTGTTGTAGCAATTTGAAGTACTGGTGTGTCGGGTCAACGAGATGAATTTTAGAATTAATTCCTGGTGGTGGGTTAGCACCGGTCTAAGAGAGGTTTGTCTTTGTATCTATTAAACGTCTATGCTTCATATCCACAAGTAAAGCAAACTCTGCTAGAAAATCAGCGCCTATAATTGGTTGCTTGATATCGGCAAGTGTGAAGGGCCAGCAGAACCTACGGCGTAAACCTAGATCCAAATCTAATAGTTGTTCGCCACAGGTATGAATAGGGGTCCCGTTTGCAGCATACAAGGTACGTTTCGATTGAAATTTCCGTTGGTCGTGAGTAGGTGGAATATCTGAAATATCGGCTCCAAAGTCGATTAGAAATTTCATATTGGAGCGTCTATCAAAAATAAAAAGGCGGCGTGTTAGGTGGCTTTCGTCTCCTGCCGCGTGGAGAGAGTGCCTTATTAGTTTTCCGACACATGTTTTGCTTTAAAATTGCAAGGTTGGATGCAACGTTTGGTCTTGTTGCCAAATCGTTCATGATACCAACACGTGGAGGTTGAGGAATTTGTGTTTATGGAATTTCGAGAAAGCTTGGGTCTTTCTCGGGAGGTAGATCGGGAACGCGTTCGCAATTCGTTGACTGATGCTGTTAGCTTCTATAATTGCGCTTCTAACTTGGCTAGCTTGTCGGGCTCGCGTGACTGAATTTCAGCCACGTTGTATTTATCTCCGGAATATTCTACGATTTTGTCTGCTATAACCGACAAATTTTCTGGAGCTCGAAGCCAAATTTGAACCAACATTGATTGGTAAACTTTGTAGAAATAAAATTTTAAGGAAATCCTCTCCAATCTGACTACCGGCTAAAAACTTCATTTCGCGTAAAAGTTGCGATGGTTTTCTGTCGGCTAATTCTAATTCTATTATAAGTTTATTTATTTTGCGACTATCGGACTCTTCAAATTCTAATAAAAGACGTTTCATTAGATCTGAATAGGGGGTTGATGATAACGGTTGGGTAAAAAAATCTGAAATTGACTCTGCGACATCAGGATCGAGTATAGCGAGTACATGACTGAATTTTGTCTTTTCAGAACTGATCTGCGATATATCTAACTGGGCGTCAACCTGCATTTGCCAGATTTTCACGTTACGTCACCATATAGGAGGTAATTTTATTGCAACCCTTGCCATGATATTGCTGCTTGAAGAATCTTCGGCCATTGTGAAAGAAATCAGATAATTAGAAAGGACTGACCTGTTTAGATATTCGTTTTCTGCAGGCATGAGCACGTGCGTGGAAGTTAGGCGACGTCGGCTGGAACATCAGGCTGGGCATCTTCGGCTTGCGGCACGGGGTCACCAATATGGATGTTAATTGCACTTGTTGATATTAAATCCATACGTAAACATTTAATATAACTTTATTACTTCACTAACTGAATAAACTATACGATACATTTAACTATAATACACTTTAATAACAATTACAACAGTACACGAGTACATAGCAGTTCACTGCAGCGGTTGGTAGCGAGGAGAGAGAGAGAGAGAGATCGCCTGGTGTATCTTATATGCGGTATTTCTTGACAGCTGGCTGTCGCATAACGTAACGCAACGTTTAGCTGTCAAATGCAAAAACATAGAGTAGTGTTGACGGAAACACTGCGGTCGGAACCACCGCCACAGCTGTTTTCACCCCTTTAAATCAAACTGATGTGTAAAAAAATATTTTAAGGCTTTAAGTAATAAAACATGGACATTGGATCAGCAAACCTGTTCACAATTTTAAATCAGTGATCGGGTAATTCCGAGCAGACACTCGGAACGAACATGTTCATTATGTTCAGTGTTATCGAAAGCTACTTATGAGTACAATAAATATTTGTAAAAATTATATATATATTATACCATTTGTGTTGTAGTGGGTTAAGCATGCATGTGTCGCTAGTTCCTTCTGGACGTTTTTTTTTTCTAACATCTTTTCGGAAACATGCTAAGACCTCCCCACTGGATGCACAAACGACAAGAAAAATTTTCTTGTTCACTGCCCACAAGGAAGAGACGGGACCAGGATTAAATAGGGATGCAGGGCGGGGTAGGTAGTAAAAAGGAAATATGAGCAGAAAATGCGAAGAAAGCGGCTTAAAGCTGCCTTTTTCACGTTTAAAAGCCATATCCCCCTTTAACCCTGCCACCCCGCACAGCACCCCTATTCGCTCAAGCTTCGTTTACTTTTTGAAGGGCTGCTCTTAGGAAATTTGACTTGTGGTTTATGCGACGAGGGTGGGTTGTATGCATGCGAGAGAGGAAGGAGAATCCCCCGGCGAAGCAGACCCTTCATTGCAAAAACAATGTAGAAAACAATAACATTGGCCCGGGCCAGGAACCAGCGACACATGCACGCTTAAACCACTACAACACTGATGGTCATTAATAGAACAAGGTAAACAAGGCACAATTTCAGAAATAACGTGGGTGAACACAGTATATTACGGGTACCCGTTTAGATGGTTTTATATATATATATATATATATATATATATATATATATATATATATATATATATATATATATATATATATATATATATATATATATATATATATATATATATATATAAGAAACCATCTAAACGGGTACCCGTACTAACGGTCTATTAAAAGCGAAGTGATAACTTGGCAGTAGAAGCCAATTGTCCATGTGTCCAGAATATTCCAGGGATTCCCAAGGCCAATGTGAACTGTATGTCAAATGTAATGTTTAGGAGGGGAAGGGGTGTCACGGAACAGAACCGTACTGAGAAATTGTTTAAAAAGTATGTAACGTGTTAAAAACTTTACATGTAAATAACTCGGCAAAGGCAAGAGAACAAAAGGTAAGAATAATGTCAGCGTACGTGCGAGATACCAAACTTTATCTACCAGCAGCTGAGAAATTGTTTAAAGTGTGTAATGTGTAAAAAATTTTACATGTAAATAACTCGGCAAACACAAGAGAATAAAAGGTAAGAATACTGTTTATCTATCAGCTGCTGAGAAATTGTTTAAAGTATGTAATGTGTAAAAAACTTTACGTGTAAATAACTCGGCAAACGCCAGAGAACAACAGGTAAGAATAGTGTCAGCGAGTAGGTATAGAAGAGAGGTTCTTTTTTGAAAATCTGTGTACATCTGGTAAGCTTCAACATATTTAGATTTTTCAAAATCCATATTCATAGATTCATAAGGGTAGCATTCTGAATTTAGGAACACTCGTAGATCTACCATACCAATATTATAAAAAAAGTCACCTTTCTTGCTTACATTGTGTTTTCGATCTGTTTGAAATGCTATAATCACATATCTAGGTCTTTCTAAGTTTGTTACAGTTTTAACAGACACATCTTTATTAATATCTCTAAGCGCTGGTAGCTCATATATGTCCCATTTGCGATATGCTAGAAATATAGATGTGTCTTTTGCAATTTTATCCATCAGTTCCAACTTCATTTTATCGTTTGAAAATACATGTTTAGCTTTTAAAAACATGTTGGTTATAGTAATTTTAGATCTTGCATTACCAGTACTAAAATAACTGTTGGCATCACTTCGAGCTCTTGTGAATCGGAAAGTATGTTTACCGCAGAGAACTCCTTTAAAGTGGTGGAATAAACTGAAGAGGAACCAAAGAGGCAGGAGCAAGTGAAACTTGTTATCGTTTAAGGTGATATGATCTGACAATACATTCAACCCGGCGTTGCTAAGAGATTTGGCTTCATTCTTGCTCAAAGAAAGCAGGGTTTTGATGGTTGTTGTGGTGTATGGGTCTCGTACTCGCTCCACTTCCTTGTTATTTAATTCATAGGTCACAGATTCAAACAGAGCCGCTCCTTCATTATTTGACACAACACTCACCATCAGCATTTTGTATTGCTAAAGGTTCCAGAGCACCGTCGATTATTAGAGCCGACTCTGCTAGACATACAAATGCATCTTGTTGATTGATGTTTATTTCGACTTCATCACTATTACCAAATGATGTACTTGATGAATAGTAAGACCGAAGTTCTTCTCGATCAATAGAATCGTCAAACTCGCGGTCTTTGAATATTTTGAGTTTTGATGACATGATAACCAAGACTTAAGAAACTCAATATTATCGGAGCGAAGTGTACACTTTGAAGTGGTTAACTGTACTGAACTTGTTTTGGTAGATTCACTTGCTTTTAGATCCTTAAAGACTAGCATTCTAGGTATTCTTTTTAAGGTTCAGACGAACAGACACCTCTTCACCTTGAAAGTTTACAGGAACTGAATCTTGATCCACGATGTCGATGCTTATATTAGAAATCTCTTGCTTGTTCACTGGTAAATAAATTAGATTCTTAGGTTCGATGTCGATTGCATAACCAGGATCAACGATCGGTGCAAACTCATATAACGTATGTGAAGGTTTCCCGTTATAGTAGGAACCAGATACAATATTAGTTTCTATGCGAATCTGTTTAACATCCACTATTTCAACAGGTAAATCAGATTCATGGAAGATACCTGGTCGAAGAACTTGCTTTTAAAATCCTAACATTCGCCCAATCGAATCATCACCTTAAAAACTGATACTTGTGAAACACTTTATTTCACATCTAATGGTGTTCGGATTAGGTCTTAGAATCAATGCTAGTTGCTTTTGTTCATGTGTGGCTGTAGCACCAACAAGTTCATTTTTAAGCAAGTTTTCCAAATGTGTTATTTCATATGCACCAGTAGGTATCGTGATGGTTCTCCAAGCACCTTATTATTTTACATAAAATTTATTTTTAACTTTATATATGTTAGGTATGTTGTTGTATGTGTGAAAGCCTGTCAAAGCAACAGCATAACTACCACCAGGATCCAATTCAATTGGTGGATCGTAGTCTGTTGACAGATGGGAGCTGCGGTCTTTCAACACAAAGGTTTGCGACATGACTGATACACAGAGGTTACTGTTTGAGTCTTTTATTTAAAAATTTTTAAACATAAGTGATCACAATTATAAGTATTATATGTTTGATACACATCATGATTATACATTAGAGTCGTCTTTAAGGTAACGTTGCAACTCGACTGGTGGCTTTAAGTTTCCATAGGAGTCAAAGTACTCGACTATATCAACACGCTTCCTAAGTGCAACACAATGACTACCAGACTCCTTGTTTGTTTCTAAATTCATGATGAATGATTCTTTTTTATGTGAACCTTTGTAGAGTATCTTGCATGTATACACCTCTAAAATATGGGATTTTCATTTTACGAGCAAATTTCAGAAGATCTTCATTTGTTAGAGGTCTTGCTAGTAAACGACCTATTCGTTTTTTGGCTTTTGTAGATACAAACCATAACCACCACGTTGTTTCTTCAGATAAAGGCCTTTGCCGAGTCTCTTGCATTTCGGTTTTAATTTCAAACCACTACCTCTCTTACCCATTGCGATAGCTTCCATTGTTTTGTTGTGACGTTCTTCTTCCTCCAGTTTGTGCTTAGCCGCTTTAGCATCGTTTACGGCTTTAGCATTCCAGCAGCGCCACCACCCAGAGCTCCAAGTGCCGATAGACCACCAAATATGAGGGGTAACAGTGGGAGGAAGCCTCCGCTTTTAGGTATTGGAATAACTCGAGGTTTCAATACATTCTTACGCCCACCAATCTGTTTAACAATTGCATGAGCGATATCAAACACGGCATTCTCTGATGGAATAAGGTTTCTGTCTTTTATAACTTCTCCAATCAGACTAAGAATGTTTTTAAAGGGAACTTTCTTCTTCGGTTTTGAATTGGTTACATCAAGACCCATACCAAGCTTTCTTTTAACTTTCATGGTGTTCGTAACGCTCCAAGCGGCTAACTTTTTACCAAAACTTGCGTCCTTTGACTTGACTCTCTCCCACGCTTAGTTCTCCAACACCTCGTCGGCTCGATGTCTATCACTCAACTCTTTTGATTGAGAGTAAGCGATGTCGTGGTCTCGACAAGTACGGTCTAGCAGATTGACACCTTGATCACCTCTAGTAAGACGTTCTTTAAGTTTAGTACCAGGACCATAAAATTGATAACCAGGTATGTGTAACTCAAAAGGTAGCTTGTTAATAGCTGTGTTTACAAGACCTTCACCCTGGCACACCAACATTGATACTGGCTATATGACTCACTTGCATCTGTCTATATATTTATACTTACAGAAAATATAAGGACCTCGGTGGTTCAGAGGTAAGAACGTGTGCCTTTGAACCGAAGGGTACCGGGTTCGATCCCGGCGTAGTCCTTTCACTTTTTCACTACAAACTGTAAAATTAACATCAACCGAGGTTCTGGCATTGTATTTGAGCAAGTTGAATGTCTGCACGTTTCGCCCTTCGGAGGGGGCGTAAAGCCGTCGGTCCCGTGTCCATGCGATGTTGGGCACGTTAAAGATCCCTACCCTCCTTACAGAAAGACAGGGGTTCGGCAAAATTTCCAGGATAGTGAGGTGAAACTGCTCCCTGGCGTCGGTGATTGGCCATAGTCGCGGAAATAGGCCGACGTTAAAGAAACAAAACACACACACAGAAAATATAGTTTAGTTTAAGCCAAGATGCGTACCATTAAACACGCTTCTGCCTTACCTATTACAAATATAGACGATGTTGTTGATACATCATCAAAACAACAACGAAAACATGGCTCTCTCTTGTCAAACACAGTTAGATGTATCATATGTGGCTCGAGTGGGTGTGGTAAAACAAATATTATGCTAAGTTTATTGTTTGAATCGAATGGTTTAAAGTTTGATAACGTGTATGTATATTCAAAGTCTTTGTATCAACCCAAATACAAGATGTTAAAGGATGTGTTGGAGACAAAAAAGATGTTAGTTACTATCCATATAGTGAAAACGATGAAATATTAGATCCAGCAGAAGCCTTGGGTAACTCTGTGTTTATATTTGATGATGTAGTTTGTGACAAACAGGATAAAATGAGAGCATACTTTAGTATGGGAAGACATAAGAATATTGATTCGTTCTATCTCTGTCAAACATATACTCGAATACCGAAACATCTAATACGTGATAACGCTAATGTGTTGATTCTCTTCAAACAAGACAAAACCAATTTAAAACACATCTAACACGATCATGTAACGACAGATATGGACTTTAAACAATTTAAAAATATATGTTGCGAGTGTTGGAAAGACAATAAGTATGGTGTGTTGGTGATTGTAAAAGAAAACCAAGTCCACAGAGGGAGATATAGAAAAGGATTCGATAGCTACATATTAATCTAATTGACTACAACCACCACCACCACCACCACCACCACCAACAACAACAACAACAACAAAGAGATGTCTAGCAGGACAACCAACTATCTAACAAGACAGACAACCTGTCTAACAACCTGTCTAACAACCTGTCTAACAATCTGTCTAACAACCTGTCTAACAACCTGTCTAACAACCTGTCTAACAACCTGTCTAACAACCTGTCTAACAACCTGTCTATCAACCTGTCTAACAACCTGTCTGACAGGACATATATCTAGCAGGTAGTTGTCTACCTGTTGTTGTGTTAGATACCTAACACTAGATAGGTAGACATACAACCAATTCAAAGCTAGTATACCTTAAACCACCGAACAGTTTGCATATCTTAACACGATCTGAAACAAATAACTTTAGCAAGATGGAGGTGATGGGTAAACAAGAGAGAAAAATCAAGAAAAAGATTTTACAACTTGCCGAAAACATTTGAGAAAAACATTTAATGCTTAAGCTTGGTAGAGTTGAGAATGATGAGGTCCTGCAACGTTTATATAAACCAATTGTTGAACCACTAAGTGAAATATCTAAAAACACATCGGTACTTAAACTGCAACCAACGACTGAACAAATCAAAGAAGAAACCTATGATGATATACCAGAAAAGAAACCCAAAGTCGAGTTCCTTAAAGACCATGAAGTTTTTGAAGCCGAACCAGAGGTAGAGACAAGTTCCGATGAGGATATCCCAACATTTGAAGAGCTTGAGGCAAACCTACAAACTGTCACAAACAACCCAGCATATCAAGAATTTATGGAGCAATATCCTGAACGAGTTCGATATTATGTAGACAAGTATTTTACTGAACCACCGAGGCTTGCTACCATTGATCAAACGTATGGTGCTCGCTACGCTAAAGATACTGGTAGTTGGAGTCTTGGCAGCAAACACTTGGACTTTACTGATAATGACATTCGACTAGGTCAAAGGAGATATCCGCAAACACAAGGTCTGCTAGAATTGATATTTATGAAAACACCTAGAGGGTATACCTATGACGATCTTCAACACTATAGAGATATTCTGGAATCAACTAGTGTTCATAAAATTAACTACAATCCTAATGCACGAACCAAAGGTTGTTCTTCGGAAAAGTATCTGACTCTAATAAAACCAATTATAAATCCACGAGGGCGAAGATCCTCAACTCCTCAAGGTTTTGGTTACGACACACATCTTAACGAAGAACAAAAAACCGAACCTAGAGTTCAGAATGTAAGCATATATATATATATATATATATATATATATATATATATATATATATATATATATATATATATATATATATATATATATATATATATATATATATATATATGATACAAAATAATAAACAAATAGAATATGTCTATTGAGATGACATAAATGAGTTGGTTAATAGACTTAGACTTTTAGTAGCTTCTCAAGTTGCTGGTAATAATGCTCATAACAACGAAATTCAATCAATCATTGAAGAATTGAAGGAAGTCAGTGTTATTGCTTAGTAAACCTACATATATGTCATACATACTTACCTATTGCTTAGTATAAAAATGTCTATCGATAAGTTCGGACGTTCCCAGTCTAATAAACGTTTTAAGTTTAAAATTATTGAAAGAGAACTTTTCCCAAGAACTACAAGTGGTGACTTTGATTTGCAAAGCCATAGATTGTGTAACGTTGGTGATCCAGTCGATCCAACAGATGGTGTAAATAAAAAATTTGTTGATGCATGGATAGATGACTATCAGAAAAACAAAGACAAGGTGACACAAAGAATAATTGCCATCTTACTTAAAGCTGTACACAAACCAGAGTTGGTAGATTTAAAAAACGAGTTTGAAAATAAATTGAAAAATTTAGCTAAGGACATAACTGCTCAAGTTTTAAAAGACATTGATGTGTCAAAGAATAATAAGTTGAAGAAGAAGTTGGGTGAAATAGGCAACAAACTAAAAGATTTACATAACAAGTGGATACTCTTAAATCCATCACCATTAGACGGAAAATAGTTGAACCATCTGATGCTAAGAAACAAGTAATAAATGAGTTATACACGCCAACAAGAATCAATTTTAAACGTAGACGTACCATAATTAAAGGTCTAAATGACTTGTGGCAAATTGATTTGGCAGAGTTTACTGACTATCATCGTGAAAACTCTGGTTACAAGTACATTTTAGTGGTTATCAATTATTTTTCAAAGTATGTGTGGACTCGTCCACTTAAATCCAAAAATGCCGAAGAGGTGACTAAAGCTATGGCTGATATTTTAGCTAATAGTACAGCGCCCACTAACATTCAATCTGATCTCGGTAAGGAGTTTTACAACTCCAAATTTAATGGCTTAATGAAAAAATATAACATCAATCACTATAGCACTTATAGTGTGAAAAAGGCCGCAATAGTGGAAAGAGTTATACGTACCTTGAAAGAGAAGATCTACAAAATCTTTAACTTGTTTGGCTCCTACAAGTGGTTAAATACACTACCTGATGTCACTGCTAACTATAACTCAACCATTCATCGAACAACTGGTGTAAAACCTAAAGATGTTAACAAGAAAAATGAAGAAGCTATTCACAAACAAGTCTACACAAATATTAAAGTGTTTGATCAGAATAAATTCAAAGTGGGCATGTTGTACGTCTAAGTAAAGCAAAAGCTCAATTCTAAAAGGGGTATACACCTCGCTGGTCAACAGAATTATTTAAGATTGTTAGTGTTCATTACACAAATCCAGTAACATACTTTCTTGAAGACATGCAGGGTAAGTTTATCAGTGGAGGGTTTTACGAGGAAGAACTACAAAAAGACTAAACAAACAGACATCTATCTGGTTGAACGCATCTTGAGGAAGAAAGGCAAGAAACTATGTAAAATGGTTGGGCATATAAATCTCAATTCTTGGATAAATTCAGATGATGTTAAATAAGCTTACTTATATATTTAATGTATTAATATACCTAGAATAAAATAAAAGTCGTTATTACAATTAGTGTGTTTTATTTCTCCATATTGTTACCTACAGGCAATTAAGTCAAGTGAAAAGTTAAAAATTATGACGTAAATCCATAATATCCTGAATAAACTTCTCCTGTGGCACATCAACTACCTGTATATCGTTTCTATTCGTCTTGAGGTATTTTACTTCGGCCTTTATTATATTAAAGAGATTTATAGAATTTGGATCATACAACATGTTTAGAACCACTTCGGAATCAGGATGTTTATTTTTAAAACTCCTGACGGTTCTTCTAAAACTCTTCTTCTGGGTTCGTATAGCATGATACGGGTACTTAGCGTCTTTCTCATTTCTTGAAAGTACACCAAACATATTTATTTTTCCGTGATTGCTTGGTTTTGGAGATACATCTTCAAGATGTTCTGTGACTTTAGCATCTGCTTCTCGCATACGTTTCACTTCATCCTCTATCTCCATTAATTTCACTTCAATTTCTTTTAGGTTTTTCTTGTATTTTTGATTAATTTCGTTTGCGAAAAAATCAAAAATAATTTGGTTGCACTTTTCATAGAAACGATTGGATATCCAACAAGCCAAATCTAATATTAAATCTTTACAGACATATGTACCAGATACCAAGTTATTTTCAGCTTGTTTTCCACCAAAGTCCACCAAGTATGTAGCGGTTGTAGGTGTTAGTTGAGATGTTGCTTCCGGCACATCTAGGGGGCCAGTGTTCCGGCCGCCTGGAGATGACACTAAGTGGACTCCTTCGGTTGAAATATTTAGGGTATCGGTATTCTGGCTACCTAAATGTTTCTTTAGCTGACCGTTGTAATAGGCAATCAACTCTTTAGTTTTCTTATTTTCCAACCAATGTCTGAATCTTTTCTCACCATTTTTACATAGTTTAGTTGCATTAAAATAACCAATGTTCTTATCAATAATTAATTGAAAGTCTCCAAATAAACCATACCAGAAGTTGTCTTTAATTTGCTGGTAGCACACATCACTTAATGTAGCCATTTTAAACACACTACTAAAAACTTAGATACTCAAGAGCACGTCTTACTTCTAAGAAAACTAAATTTTGAATGAGCTTAAGAGTGTATGTACGACAATTTATAGATGTTAACCCCACTCTATGGCTTAAAACGGTGTTTATTAATGTTTATTTCCAACCACATTAGTCGCTCCAACATCCATCCACTTTCGGCTTCTGCAAACCCCAAAGCTTTTGTGTAAATCTCATCGACGAATTCACTAAATATATTTTCAAAGTTAGTTGACACTGTAACATTTTTATTTTTAGTATTGAATGACTTAATTTCTTTTTTATTTCGGCCTTGGAGCGCATACAAACCAAACAATTCCAAGTTAATTTTAATTTGATTATGTTTAGCTAAAGAAGCTTCAGTTAAACACTTTATGTTTCACAGTATCCAAGGCAAGTCCTATGTCATTACCATCTATGCTAATACGATAGGTGGCTACTCTATTTTTAAAAGCTTGAGCTAGCATATGCACTTGTTCAACTTGCCATGGCTCACATACTTTTGCCTTGTGAGCTTCACTACGTAAATGTCCAGAAAATTCATTCTTTTTCACTTGTATCGAGCATGACACAGTATCTCATCTTAATTATAGATGCTTAACTAATGAATAAAACACATGTATTTAGTTTATATATATATATATATATATATATATATATATATATATATATATATATATATATATATATATATATATATATATATTTCTTCAAACATGTTTGCGATACATATTCTTAAGTGTTGTACTATATTTAGCACAAAAGTAAATTAACATAAATATAGTTAGACACATAAGAACGCCAGTTGATATAAACATGGAAATATAATTTGAGGTAAACGGGTAAGAATCATTTAATACAAGAGTTCTCCAATCAGATGTCTCACCACGTGTACCATTAGCAAACAGAAACATAAGTTTGTAATACACCACTTCAGATATGCTTTTTGAAAAGTTGTACATTGAAAGTTGGATACGTGCATCATTGTGTAGATGTGTTGTTGGAAGACCAGACCATTTCGTACACTCATCGAAACAGATTCTTACTTTTTTCACATTTGGTGGTTTGTATATATAAAACACATTTTGACATAGTGCTGTCAGGATGATGAAGCTTGCTTTAAGATGACTCATTGTATATCGTGTGTATTTCTTTGAAACGATCAAGTACTTGCTTCTTTGTAAAGTGTAAGCACTCTAACATACTAACTCGGAATGAGGATTCATAGTCTTTTAACATGGTTTTTATAAGCTTGATCACCTCCTCATCACGTGGTAGCTCCTTCTTATTAACACATTTGAGAACATTAGCAACACAATAGAGGAAATCACTAAGTCGAATATCAAAGTTCAAATCGGTTAGAAACTTCAGCTTTTCGTTGATGATTTCAACCAGATCTAGTAGCCGTTGAACTGCGTCTTCGGTTAAATAAAAAGTAATAGAATCGTCTGAGATTGATATACCTTTACTGTCTAATACTTTAATAGGTTTGATGGTACATATTCCAATATTTTCAGGTTCGATCTTATTAGCTTTGATAAAGTACTCTTCAGCTGTCTTTTTCAATGTTGAAATAAAATACTCCTATTCCCATGAGCCAGATGACTACCTACTTCAGCGTACGTGCGAAATACCAAACTTATCTATTCACAGCTGAGAAATTGTTTAAAGTGTGTAAAAAACTTTACATGTAAATAACTCGGCAAACGTAAGCGAACAAAAGGTAACATTACTGTCAGCGTGCATGTAAGATACCAAACTTTATGTATCAGCAGTCGTTTCATCTCAAACTGTCCAGGAGGTCATCAGCATGCAAATTAACGAATTTTTCTGGTGTTTTGTCAATACGGTAGGGGGGGGGGGGGAGTGTGTTTTTAAGCATGTTTCTGAAAAGTTTTTTCTAAAAGTCTTGACGCAGCAGGTGCGTTATGGTAGTGAATTTTGATAGAAATAATCTGGCACAAACATTTTTTTTTTAACTTTTGCTTGTAACTTCTTATCTCACAAACCTACCTACCAAATTTGGTTACCACAGCTGTTTTATTTTTTGAGAACATTTTTTTCGATAGAAAACAAAATTTTCCCGGAATACTGGTTCCGATTTTCCTGGATAACGAACTTATCCAAGTCACTTACAAAAGGAAGGCACATGCCAAACTTTATCGAAATCGGCGTATGATTTTTTGACTTATCGCTGTGATACATATATATATACATATAAAAATTGAAACTGACCCCGGATATGGGTTCTAGGGATCCTAGTTCGCGCTCATTTAATTTTTTTTAATAAAATTCAAAAATCGGGACCTCCCCAATAGTGGATTTTTTCGAAGAAAATTCACTAAAAAGCGTTCGGGTGGTTCTCTACAAATTTAACAAATATACACTTAAATGTAACAATATTATGTTTTTTTACATTATTTGTAGATGCTGTTGGACCTATTTTTAGATGTATTTGATACAAGCAAACATATATTAAAAAGTATAAAATATTTATTAGATCTTATTCAATGAAAGAACTACAACCCGACAACACAGTATGCGATATTTACGTTTCTGTTCCATGTCTCGGCTACGCCGTTTAGAATGCGCCGTGTGACACCCTAAATTCAAAGATTACCTTAATCTATTAATAAGCTTTTCATATAAACTAATTATCATTATCCGAAAACAGAGTTAGCCTATTTTTTATATAAATGATACGATGCTACATGCTACATAAAAGACGCCATTTTGCCAATACAACAACAACAACATTAACTTAACCTATAAAGGCATAAACATACGACAGCCGACAGCCTCTTTCCGTTGCGCCGTTGACGTTGATTAAACCATTACCCAATAGCAAAGTAATTTAATGTTCACGTGCCAAATTTTGGTTCGTTTCAACTTACCAAGGTTGTAGATAAATATATTGTTACCTTCTTCGGGGTTCTGGATTTGTTGACTAACAAAACACAGCTTTTCAAACTATTAATTTTTTATAACCAACTATTTCCCAGCCATAAGCACACCAACTAAAATAGTTCGCCCTATTTCTAAACGTCTATAATTTATTCTCGCCTCTATCATATCGCACTACACATATTCGCTTAATAGTCTATGATCACCTATTCTGCACCAACACTAACTGAATACTGAACTAACTCACTCTATGTGCTGCTCGTCTATTTATACTGTCCATACCCAAGGTTTATAGATTGGTCCATACCCAGAAAACAAATTAATATCTAGAAAACGTTTCAGATATGGTTTTTAGAAACATGAAACATTCACTCGTAAGTTACCCAAATGTTTCTCATTCATTGTGAAAACGACCCATGTCTTACCTAAAATGTGTTTCATTGAAACATTGAATGTTTCAGTAATGTTTCGAAACATACCTGTTCAATGTTTTCAGAAAGTTGCAGGAATGTTTCTGATCAGTGCGATGATACCTTCTCTAGAATGCTTTATTAATGTTTTAAAATACAGACATGTATCACTGTAAGGCTAGATACATTCTCACCACAATTGGAACCGTAGACCGGTTTCGCTCTAATTAGAGCTCGTCAGTACGGCATACTAATTACAGCGAAAATACACCTATAAAGTAATACGGCTATGGTAGCCAGCCTTTCAACACTCAGTGAGTGGTAAGACACGAAGCACGTGCCGCCACCTAGTTGCGGAACCAAGTAGTATCTTGTCACGCCAGCTCCAAATAACACAAAGTGTTAAAAAATAGAGACTGTATACAACCGATTAACAATTTAGTAAATTGCCGGCCCTGGCCCATTTCTACCCTAATATAGGGACAAAGTATGTAAGGCTAGATGCATTGTCGCCACAATTAGTACCGCAGACCGGTTTCGCCCTAATTAGAGCTCATCAATACGGCATACTAATTGCAGCAAAAATACACCTATATAGTAATACCGGCATGGTAGCCAGCCTTCCAATACTCAGTGAGTGGTAAGACACGAAGCACGTGTCGCCACCTAGTTGCGAAACTAAGTAGTATGTTGTCACGCTAGCTTCAAATAACACAAAGTGTTGAAAAATAGGGACTGTATACAACCCAGACACATTCTGAGAATATACCAGGAATATTTCGAAAGAATATTCAAATATCCCCAGAACATTCTCACAAGGTACAATATAGATAGATAGGTAGATAACTTTATTAGCCTTTGATCAAGTACATACATACTACGGGCACGTCAAAGAATTAGATAAACATAAAATGTCAGTCTTAAATAATTACAAAAGCAGAAGTCAAAAAATAATAACACCACTTTACATACAGAATCAGCTACAAAAATATACAATCAGTTTACATTAAACCTAAATTTACAGTTACAACCGTGCTATGTTTACAGCCATTACTCTCATTCTCTCCGTTGCTCAGGGCCTGTACACCTTTCAGTAAATTCACTGATATGATAAAAAGCATTGTCAACCAAAAATGATTTCGACCTATGTTTAAAGCAGCTCAGTGTATCCGCAGCCTTAATCTCCTGAGGAGGCATATTAAAATAAAAACAGCCAGCATATACAGGTGAGTAGTAGGTATTGGGCAACTTGGGCTAGACAGGAGTGGGGTAGGAGTAAGGGTACCCCCCCCCCAGGGTACCCTTCCTTGTGTGCCCACCTTCCTTGTGGGCGGAGTCCCCCACCCATAGGAGGCGTGGTCACGCCCCAAGATGGTGTCCAAGGTGGCCGACATTCCAAGATGGTCGACTTTCCAATATGGCTGTCAAGACCTCTGCCTAAGAGATGGCGGTCCAAGATGACTATTATTTCTAGGAAATTTTTTCTAGGGAAATTGTTATGTTTCTTAAAAAAACCATTCGCAACTTAACTTCACGGTTAAGACGTTTGAATTTTTAAAACAATTTATTTAATACTTTGAACAATCAATACTTAATTATTTAGTTACAAGAAAAAATGAAAAAATATACTAAAATAAGACGATCAACCTACATGTGATCTAATGTCTATGCACTCGGTGTGCCAATGACTAACTCGGAACAAGAATGAACGGTTCTACCTCTGTGAGTAGCCTCTTTATAGTCTTCCCTCCAGGCGTGGCACTATGTCTCTGGATAAACAAGGAATCTGCTGATGTAGATTCTCACAGTGATATTCCGTTCTACTTGCACTTTGAACCTGCAAAGTTCTTGGCTCCGCTAAGACGGCGGCTGACTCAGCGGTTCTTACCGTGGGAAGGCGACATTGTAGTATAACGGGCCATTGTTTGGGCTCCATTTATCTCCTCCCCTTTCTAAAGACGAAGCTATGGTTCGTTCCGGATTTTCAATGGAAATCCGGACTCGGTGGTTCCTGTTTTTGTTCTTTTATCTTCTTTGCTGGTTCTTCGTTTCTTCAACCCCATTCGGACTGCTATAGTTGTGATGGTTATTAAGACAGCTATGTACAGTAATATTGTCCATATACTCAGGTGATGGATTGGTATTGTTATAGGTCCTGGTATATTTTGTTTAATTTTTTCAAGTTGGTGTTGGATTTGATTGATGCTGTACGTTTTCTAATGATATTTCGGGTACTGGTCCTGGATTTGGTTGATCTTCTGGAATGGGGGTTTCTAGTGTAGGCAGGTTGAATAGTTGTTGTGTTTCTGCTGTTGCTGGGCCGGTCTTGTATATTTTGTTGCCTATGGTTAATTGGCAATTTGGTTGCAGGTTGATTAATTTTGTACCCTTGATGATGTTGGTCCACTCCTGTTCCTTGCAAGTTATTCTGGCGTTAGTTTCTTCGGGTGCTATAACTATATACTGACTGGTTCCATATCTCGAAACTGTGGTTCTATTAATTTTGACTAATTCTTGATTACAATTGTTAATAGGTTTTTGAAATTTTATTAGCTTTATTTCACATGGGTTTTGATCATTCATGGTTGTTGGATTGTCGTCTTTGCAAAAATATATCTGGTTCTTTAAATTTTGACATTCTTCATTACGATAGGCATATTGTTTACTGCTTAGGATAAGGTATTTGGTTCTAGGAATTATCATGGTAAAAAGGTGTGTCTTTCTAGGGACAGGTAATGTATATAATTGATAATAATCATATTCTGATTCATCTACCAGAGGTATTTCTATTTGAAATATAATTTTGCAATTGTTTTGGACTGCTTTTATTTTAAATACTTTTTCGTATAGATTTAGATCAGTGGTTGTTACTTTAGCATTAGTTGCATAATTTTGTATTTTATTGATTTCTTTTATTATAAATGTTGGTTTTAGTATGGATGTGTGAAAGATTCCTAATTTTGCAAAAGTGATGGCATTTTCTGTTGTTAATGCTATTTCTTGAATATTGTTTAATAATTGTCCTAGCTAGTAACTCTAGGATCTTAATGCGATGATAGTGAGTTAATTGTTCACTTCGCAGGCTTTCTACTGTATTACCTAATTCATGTATCCTATTTACTATCGTGCCTTGGTTATGACTCAATCCTACTATCGTTCTATTACATTAGACGATTGCCTCGAGCATGACCAAATTTTGGAACCTAAAAGTTCATGAATTTTATTTTGATCTGTCGTTAAGACTTTTAATGCTTGCTGAATGCGTTCCCCATCGTGTGAATCGAGATTCCCAGTGATTGACTTAAATATAGAACCTAGTCCGTTTATTAAGCCACGTTTTTTGTCTATTAATAATATTATTTGGAAAAATCCTGTAAAATGTATTATCCTTGCTTGCTGCAGTAAAATTCACTTATCATGAAATTTCGCTATGCAGCATTGTAATTTGTTATTGTTAACTACTGGTGGATATTTATTAGTTCTTATTTAATTTATTAAGAGTTTATTCCTAAATGATTGATTCGTTACCTTACCTTATTTCTAGCTGATTATATAATTTATTAATACTAGGGTTACTTGAAACGGTCTTATAATTAGGTTACTAGTGTTACGTGCGTTAATTCATTTAAGAATTAAGCTTGCTATTTAAATTGTCTGTGTCAGTCTGTGCATTGTCTCGTACGTTATGTATCAATTCCAATTTGTTGCTTACTTAGTCATATATATATATATATATATATATATATATATATATATATATATATATATATATATATATATATATATATATATATATATATATGTCGAGTGTCTTATGTACTTTTTACATTGCAGGTACTTTGAGTTGATTATCCGTTTCAATTCTCCGTTATGGTTTCTTGGAATAGTTTTGTTATGATTTAAAGAAATGACATTATCGAACCGTGTCCTTTACTTGTTGTAATCTATCTATGAATATACATATATACCATAATTATTTTTCTGTTTCTAATAATTTGTTCTCCAATTATAAAATATGGGTGATGTCCCCTTATTAAAAATTTTATTGATTGCTGAATTTGCTAGTTCCTAATCTGGTTTGTATACAACACAATAACATTTATTTTGTGGTCAACGTGTTCTGTTATAATTTTTCTTCTATGGCTGGTTTCGATTTAATTTAAATTTTACTTATATGAAAGTCTGTCGTTTATTTTCTGACTTAGAATATATTTGGTTCGTCCGTAATTTTGAACTTTTTGATTAGTTTTGTTGTTAACTAATTCTTTTTTCTAGTTTCGGTTGACAGATTGTTGAGTGTGAGGCTGAAATAATCGGTTGCCCCTACGCAGTAATTCTTTCTTATCTTTGTTGTACCTCGATTTTGTTGTTAATATAATATTTATTTGGAAAAGTCTGGTGTTATAACACAGGCATTAAAATGTCTTTACACGAGGTTTTTTTTTTGTTTAATTTCACTATTATTTTGGCTGCGGAATCAGTGTCCATTCGCCCAGTTTTCCATCACTGTGAGTGTAGGTCCAAATCAGCGTAAATTCAGTGTCATATCACTTTTGCCAACCATTTTGTTACTTACAAGTTATTATAGATAATCTCTTGCACCCTCTCACTCCTCTTTTTATCCCTTTCAATCCACTTTCACTCCTCTCTCATTCCTTAATCCTAAGAGTAATTACATACACTCATCTATATATATACCTATATATACACCCACATGTATATATCATTCTGTTATCAGTTGGCACTATTTTTCTGCTACACATTCTTTATTTTATTTATTCATTTATTTTGTTCAATATTTTAACTTTCTTCTATATATATATATATATATATATATATATATATATATATATATATATATATATATATATATTCAACAATGTATGGGATATACAATGGACACGTAGCTTCATGCTCTGCGGCCGATCAGAGCAACTTTAAAACGTGCACAGGTGGGCCTTAGGTAAAAGTCAGGTAATACATATAGGTTGGGAAACAATAGGTCAACTTAATCTACGTTGTATACGAGATTTACATCAAATCTATTTACATATATCTTTCACGTGTTTAAATACATCTAAATAAATGTCAAAGTCTCTAGTGCTAAGGAGTTGCGACAAATTGAAAGGCTTTGGAACACTACTATTCCTATATAATTTATTTACAAATTGACTGATTTTGCTTTGCTTAAGTGTGCATTCTAACAGAACATGTTCCAAGTCCCCGAATTCGCCACAATCACAGAAAGGGTTTTCTTTCATACCTATTTTATATAGATGACTCGGGAACAATGCATGATTGAAGCGTAATCTACACATAGTTTTTGTGAACATTTTACTATTATAAGGGCAATCGCAAAACCAAGGTTTTCTTGGAGGTTCTTCTACAATACTCTTATAAGCACGACCCTTGTTGCTATTCTGGTACTCCCCCTTCCAAAGTTCTCTTATTAGAGTTTTATAACTTTGAATCTCATCCCGGTGAGGTATCATGTATTGTGTGTTCTCTATTTTATCTGACGCCGTTCTGGTTATATTATCTGCTGATTCATTACCGCTTAATCCACTGTGACCTCTGACCCATATAAAACAGATTTTTCTATTTGCTTGTTTTGCTTGTACATACAGTTTTACGATCTCTACTATTAAATAATTTGGTTGCTTTGTGGTGATACTGAAATTTTCTATAGCCTGTAGAGCGCCTTTACTATCGCTAAGAATAATTATTTTTTCTATGTTACAATATTCGGCGTACTTCATTGCTTCCAGTATAGCAACACATTCTGCTGAAAATATAGACATTTCTGTTCTTAATTTAATTTGTTTCCCCGCTTTTCTCTGTGGATCATAATATGCACGACCAACTGATCCTTGATTTTTGGACCCATCTGTGTATAATAAATACGATCCCGCTTGTATTCTGTTCAGGTCTTCTTTTAACATTTGGTCTCTAAACTGGCTAGGGTACTGGGAGTATTCAATCATATGCTCTACCTTAATTTTATCTAGGATGTGCCATTTAACTTGGAACACTGGATTTACCTGTACCGAATGTATAAATGGTTTTCTTTCCAAAAATTTGGCAAATTCATCCACAATAAGATGTGTTTTCTTTTTCTTCCAATATTCCTCAGTTAGGTCTAGAATGTACAGTTGAAATAAGTTATCATTGAGATAGCTACATTTGTTATGCATTTTAATTATAAATCTGTTTGCCAGAAGCTTTCTTCTCATTTCAATTGGTGTTTCTGATACCTCCGCTAACATCCTAACAATGGGTGTGCTTTTTAGAGCTCCTAAGCATGTTCTTATGCATTTGTTCTGCACTTTATTTATTTTATTTAGATGTTTTTTTTTCCAGCTTGGTCGTAAAATATTGCGCCGTAGTCCAGTATGGGTCTGATATAATTTTTATAAATTAGCAAACTTGTTTCGAGATCCGCTACCCAGTTATTATGGCACACCATTCTTAATATATTGATACGCTTTTCAGATTTGTTTAACGCAAGTTCCAAATGTTCCTTCCACAGCAATTTTCTGTCTAATATGATACCAAGATATTTTACTGAGTTTTCAATGGGGTAGATGTCTTCGTTTATTACTATACTGTCTGGAATTGTTTGCTTTCTATTAAAGAAACAAATTTTAGTTTTGGATTTAGTCATTTCCATTGCGTTCTCATTTGTCCACTTTCGGAAAGAAAAAACAGCTCCTTTTAATTTCTGTGAACCTTGTTTAATGTCCGCGGAGTTAACATATAGACAGATGTCATCGGCAAACTGTAAGACTTTTGCCTCTTTCACGTATTTGTTGATATCTGAAGAGTATATTAGAAAAAGAAGTGGTGACAAGGCACTTCCCTGTGGTATTCCAAAGTTTGTACCTCTTTGTCCAATAAGAGTGTTGCCAACTTTGTACTTTATTGTTCGATCCTGGTATAATTTAATAATTCTCCTGGACATAGTTGATGGTACGCGTATCTTGTTCATATTATGATATAGTATATTGAGGTTAACTTTATCATAAGCACTTTCGAGGTCCGTGAAAAACGCTATCGTAGAGTTTTTTCTTGAAAATGATATGTATATTTCAGAAACGAGTGCTGCAATAGCTTCCGTCGTCGAGGAACCTTTTCGAAAGCCGAACTGATTTTGTGGTAGTTTGTGTTCTTGTTCTAACCATGCTTCCAGTCGATGCGTTCCAAAGTTTTTAGAACACATGGCCCTAGCATTATTCCTCTATATGAACTAGGAGCTTGTGGATCCCTATTTTGTTTTAAGAGAAGAACAGATATGTACGTTTTCCAATCACTAGGAAACTCCTCTGTTATCCATATGTTATTGAGGATTGCTAAAAGTTCAATTTTGCTGGAGAGTGGTAATTTGTAAAGCATGACATAGTATATATCATCTCCTCCAGGAGCGGTATTCTTCCTACCTTTTAGAGCCATTTCAAATTCACTCATTGAAAACTTCGTGACCAAAAAATTGTTTTCATCTTCAGTTTTAAATTGAATATTTTCGGCTGCTTGTTACGGCACAAGATGATCCATAATTTCTTCAAATTTCTGTTCAGTGACATTTGGATATTTATTTTGTGTCTGGGTATTTTTTAACCTTTTTATGCTGTCCCACACTTTTTTTGCTGGTGTGTCCTTGTTGATGGTCTCACAGAATTTCTTCCAACATATTTTCTTACTTTCCAGGATGGTCCGTTTTGAAGGCTGCTGTTCGTTTGTAATTTAAGTAGTTGGTATCGGTTGGAGATTGCAGCAGTAAATCCATGGCTTGTTTCTGGTCTTGTATTGCCCTTTTACAATTGTCATTCCACCATTCTTTCCTAAACGACTTATTGGGACCTATACTCTTTTTTGGAATAGCTGCTTCTGAGACTTCGTTAATGTTGTTTATAATTTCGTAATAGGAAATATTACTATTTTCCCTGCTTTTATTTTCCATTAGGTAAGAGAATAGCTCCCAATCAGCTTGCTTTATGTTCCAAGATGTTTTGTCATCTAAGTGAAAATGATTAGTTGCATTTTGTACATGATTAATGTCATATAAATATGAAAATGATACAACAAAATGGTCGGAACCTAAGGTTACATTTTGCACATTCCAGTTAAACTTATGTGCGATTTCTGGTGACACTATAGTGAGATCTATAACTGACTTGGTCCTACTATTGGGTCTCTTTAGTAAAGTTTCCGTACCGTCATTTAAAAAAATTAAATTGCCGTCTTCTATCGATCCTAACAACTCTTCCCCACTTGTATCTGTATCCGAACAACCCCAAGCTATATTGTGAGCATTTAAATCTCCCCCTATCACAAATGGTTTAGGAAGGTTGTCAAAAAAACTATTCCACTGTTGAGAACTTATTCTTTTTCCTGGTTGTAAATAAACTGAAAAAAGGTTTATACTTCTGCCATCCTTCATTATTAGTTTTATTCCTACACATTCAAGATTATGTAAGGAAATACTTAACACCTGATAATTTAATTTATTTGATATTCGGATGGCTACTCCACCGTATCCATCCTGTCTATCTTTTCTGACTAAATCATATCCACTAAACCTAATTTTGCTGTTGTTTTTCAACCAAGTTTCACTTAGTAAAGCCCCGCTAGTCTCATTATCGAACAGATATTTTTCTAGGATACCCTTATTAGAAATTAATGACCTACAATTCCATTGTATAAAATTTGTATTAGCCATTTATATTTGATAACGTGCCTATACTAGCTTTCAACCGTTCACCGATATCTATATTGCCTGGTAAATTTCCAAATATATCTTTTAATGTTTGTGTTATTTTGATACATATTTCATCAATCATATCTTTAAATACTGCATTGCCACTACTATATAGGGGAGGGTGGGCCACAGTGAGACAAAAAATACATATTTCAAAATAAAAAGTTTTATTTTATTTATATCATCAAAACAAATGAACAGATATATATGTTTATATTTTAAGAACAAATTGTAGACTATACAGTTGTTGAAATGCGACAATAAAAATGGCAGCAATTTTTTATAAAAATAATATTTGTCTCACAGTGGCCCGAGGTAAGGGGTACAATGAGACTACCTAAAAATATTACTGTTTTGACAGTTTTAATATAGAACAAATATAAAATCATTTGAAATACAACAGTAAATTAAACGTAAGAGGTATCAAACTAAAAAAATACACAATAACACTTTCAGCGGATTTCCAGTGTCCAGATTGACAGAAAATTTAATTAAACGACCTTGTCGCTTGGTGCGTCCAGTAGGCTGCGGAGGTGGCAAAATCGCTTTAATGTCAGATAAGTGAACAAAAGCGTCATCAGGAATAATTGGAAAAATGAAACTATCTAAACATTTTGTACTTCTTCTCAGATAGCTCACCTCAATCTCACTTTTGTTGTCAATAACCTTGGCTATGTAGTAAATTTTCTTTTTAGTAGAAAACTCCACTAGAATAAAATCTCCTACATCTGGGTTTTTGGACAACGGCTCCAAATTAATTTCATTTTCTGTTTCTGACATGCCAAAATCATCATCATTATCCGTCTCTACCTGCAAACTACCTTCACTCTCTGATTCGGATGACTGTAGCTCTTTCAATCTATTTTTCTTGTTTGAGACCAGACTTCTTCAGTGAATTTCTTCTAAGTTTTTCTCTTTCTTTTACTTTTATAACTAACAATTCAGGTGTGTCAGTCATTATGGCACGTTTTCCTTTAGTTCGCCTCTTCCTTTCTAGTTTCAGTTCCTTGGCTTTTGGAAAACCAACTAATTCTTCTGGAGTAATGAATCTTTTAGAAGGTGGTGTAGTGGGAGTAGGCGTGACAGATCGATTGGGCTCATCGTCTGAAGCATGACTTGGTCCGGTAACAGGTTGATTATTGGGCTCTGGAGGCCGTCTTAAGTTTCTATTCGTCACTTCACTACAGAGAAAGTCATCATCTGTAAAAATGTTTCGATCATATGGATAGATGCCTGTTTTTCTAAATCCGGCTATAATATTTTTTGGTGTCATGGACCGTTGGAAAGCTTGGCCCACACATCCCGCTATCCCATAGATATTCAAAGGCACTCCGGGATGATTTAAAAGCCAACTATCTACAGCGGCATTATAAAAAGCTTTAAATGAATAAAAAACTGTGACATCTAATGGTTGAAGCTTATTAGAGCAGTGAGGTGGCAAAGTCACAATTGTGACTCCATTCTCTTTGGCTAGAGTTATACTTTGGACAGACAAATGACTTTCGTGATTATCCATCACTAATATACAAGGATTCTCTAGAGAACTTGCACTCTTTTTGATGAAGTGCTTGAATGTTTCAACGAATAATTCTGTGTTCATCCATCCAGAAGGATTTGCTAAGCCCAGAGTGCCTGGTGGAGCCCCAATTAACATATGTTCTTTAAATTTTTTTCTTGGAAAAATCATTACTGGAGCAAGGCTATTCCCAGCTGCATTTATGAAACAGCACGTGGTAACTAGGGTTCCTCGTTCACCACTAGTAGCTTTATTGACTTGCTTCGTCCCTTTTTGCGATGATCTTTTTTGGTTTATGGACAGTTGTTGTTGCCGTCTCGTCCAAGTTATAAATCCTTGAAGGGTCTCGAAGTTTTTCAGACCTCTCCATAATTGCATAAAGGTTATCAAAGAACTTTGAAATATTATGTCGGTTGAAAGAAGTTGCTCTGGATAAGCTGCAACCCTCGGGCTGCCTGATGCTGAGTATGGGGTGTCTTTTCATGAATGAACTAAGCCAGTCGACTCCGGCTAATTTGTTTCTCCTCCAACTCTCTGGAATAGGTTTGGAATTGGCTGTAGCTAGCTCATAAGCCAAAGCGCGAACATTTTTGGTGGATTTTCCATAACACATTTTCGAACATTCCAGAATGTAATAACACAAACATTGTTCTTCTGCCTTAGAGAATATTTGACGGGAATTGTATTTAGGGGTCATTCTAATTTTGCTTTCAGGTTGATCTTGCTGTCTCTTAACATATCGTGCTAAAGTTTGAAATTTAACACCATTCCGTTCAGCTGCTTCACGTAGTGACAATCTTTCTACAATCACCTGCCTAACAGCACTTTTCATTTGTTCCTCTGTGAAATTTCCTTTTTCAGTCTTTCTTTTTTTTCCTCTGGACATGATGCTAGCTATTTCAGGGAAAAAATAAGCTTTGTTAAAAAATCTTTAAATTTCTAAGTACCTACATTTAACACGGATTCATGGGCCACAATAAGACAAGTCTCATTGTGGCCCACTAAATTGTGTCTCATTGTGGCCCTAACGCAAGTCGGAATAAAATGGTTCACATTTTACTTAAAAGCGAAATTAACTCAACATAACCTAGCGCGTGATGATAAAAAAAACTTGCAGTAATTACTAAATAAAACGGCGAAAACAGTTATTACATGCTAAATTGAGTATATGGAAAAAGATTACATACCCAAAATTAACGAAAAGCAAATAACAATGTCGTATGTGCTGTGAACTGCCGGTAAGTTGGATAGAAAATGAATCATGGCAAACTTGAACTTCTGTTAAAAAGGCAGAGAAAAAAGCGCGCGCATTTGAAATTTATACAATTTGTCTCATTGTACCCCGCGTCTTATTGTGGCCCACCCTCCCCTAAGGGAGGATAAGGGTTTGTTATTGGGCTTTGTGGTGATATAGGTCGTTGTGGTCTTGGATACTGGAATTTTTTTTGTGTTTTGTAGCTTGTCGCGTTATGATATGTCGACTCCCGTTTTCTGGGGTAATTATTTTGCCCCATTGCCTGACTTGTAGCGCTTGTCGGTCTGTCGTTCGTCATTGTCGTTTGTAGGTCATTCTGTGTTCGTCTTCTCGGAATGTTCTCTTTACACCCTCTGATGGCTGCCACATAGCTTGTGTTATATTTTTGGACAGCCTCCCGGTATGAAATGTTTTCATTCCCCATCATTTTTTTCAAGTCTTTTTGCTTTGAAAACTCTGGGCACACCGCTGTATCTGTCGCTTTATGCTCCCCCTTACAATTCACACAAACAGGTAACTCTTGAGTTTTGCACTCAGAGTTTTTATGTTCTTGCCCACAGTATTGACATCTTTCCCTGCCTTTGCATTGGTTGCTTATATGTCCATAACGAAGACATTTTAAGCATTGTACCACCCTTTTTATAAATGGAGTGATTTCATAAATTATCTTCTCAATAACTACTTTTTCTGGAAGTCTGTTGCCTTTAAATGTCACCAAAACCGAATATGTTGGCTCGAATTTTGTGACCCCCTGTATATTAACTTTGCGATTTAAACGTTTCACCTCGTCAACTATAAAGAATTCTCCTAATCTAGGTTTTATTAACTCCTTTAATTCACTGTCGCTGATTTCCTTATCAACTGACCTTATAACGCCTTGCCTACAAGTAAGATATCTAGGTATAAATGCCTCATATCCGTTTTCTGAGAGTGCTTTGCTATTTACCATTGTGTTAGCGCTTTGTGCTGAATCCAGTTCGATCCTGATTCTGTTTTGACCCGTGCTTACGACACTTTTTATATTATTACTAATTTCTGGATTAAGCCTATTAATTATTCTGATTGTCGATATTTTATGTGCTCTCCCAATGTTCCCTTCTTTATTTTGAATGAATACATAGTAGGGCCCTATATTTTCCCCGTTATAATTGACATTATTTATTCTATTATTTACTCCAATATTTAAATGTTGATTGTTTCCATTTTCTGTGACCAGTTTGTTTACATTTTGACCCGATAACGTACCTTGTTTATTTACAGTAGTTGACTTATCAGTCGGAATGTATTCAGATATACTTTCCCTTGATACTGGTAAATTTAATTTCAACGATTCATTTTGTGAACGAAAATTATAATTTGTTTTAATTACCTGACTATTTCCTTCTTTCACTTGCTCAAATTCTTTGGATAATAACAACTTAAGTGGCTTAAGTGTACTTACCCCAACTTTTCCTGATTTTCCACGTTTTCTGTGTTTGTCTTTCTTTTTTAAACTTTTTACCTGTCCTTTTTCATCCTCCGAATCATCACCCATATCCGTTGCATCATCCGTCTCCATTATTTCCGTCCTCTCTGAGTCAGATAGCTCCCCTTCGTCAGGGGGTTCAGCCTCCTTATTTGACATTTTTAGCTTGTAAAACTAACCAAACACTGTCGATCACTTCAAATCACGCACCGAGAGATGTATACCTGACGCCTGTTCGAAGCGAACTCCTTTACACGAGTTAAAGGCACCAATGTAGTTCCTGTCGTTAACGTTTATTTATAAGTTTACTTTAAGCCTTTTGTTAGTGATTTCACGACTGCATCGTCTGTTTATGATCAGATATACAGTATGGTCCTAAGTATATGGATTTCCTATTTTTAATTTTTGTCTTGAATGGTCGATAATGTTCGATACTTGTGCTGTGAAAATCCTTTAAGGTGTCTTACGGTAGTTTTGTTACAAGTGTTTTCTTAATAGAGTTGTGAAGAAGTTTCACGACTTTGTCTAACATTTTGATCTGAATATTTATAATATAAAAAAATTTTTTTTTTCCATTATTATTATTGTTATTATATTTTTAGAGGGTTCACCTATTACGTATATTTCATACATCTATAAAATTTGGGTGATCCTACGTTATTGCAGTTTTTATCAATAACCGAACTTACCAGTTCGTAATCTTGTCTATTTACAAAAATGCCGTAATATTTCCTCTGTGGTAACCAATATTCTTTTCTAAACTTCTCTATTTGATCTGGTTTATTTAAATTAAAATTTGCATATATATAATTCCTTTTGTCCCTTCTGACGGATTGGTTTGTCAGTATTTTTTAAACTATCTGATTTTAAATCTGTGTGCCATACCCAGTGGTGTATCGGTGAATTATCTTTCTAAAATGTTTTCTAATTACGTAATGAATGGTTTCATTATTGATCCTACTTTTGACAAGGTGATAACGATAAGATTTATTACATACGTCTATATGTCCTTTTTCTTTACGACAATATTAATCATCAGCTTAGTTATTTATTTAAAATTTGTTGAGTGCGGTCCGGAATATAATTTTTATTTCATGTTTATCTACTGGTATATTTTAGGTATTTGTTACAATAAGTGTGTTTTTTCTTCATCTTAGTCGCCTGTATATATTTGTCATGAATGTAACGGTGTCTGCTTAGTGTCGTTTTATTTGTTTGTAGTCTTTAGGTAATTGTGTCAAGTCATGTATGTTATTTATCCGATTTTCCCGTTTTACCTCACTTAGGTAATATAAGTCGATTGCTTATTTAGTTTATTTAATTTAAATACATTGTAATCTTTTTTGTTACAATATTCACAGGTTTTAATATAATTTTCAATTTTCTGTCTCATCTGGGGAAAAGCGAATTTGTTTTGCATCTGTTCACAAGTTTCATTAAATGAGTGATGTCGGCGTTTAGTTTCATGCGCTAGCATGATTTGTAGCCTAATATCTGATGCCGATTGTAATTTTTCCAATATGGGTAGTTTTGTTTTAGAATTATTAGTCATATTGGACTTTTGGATTTTTATGGGGTTTGTTTCAGTACTATTTTTGTTTATGATAAAAATTTGTTTATTATTAATATTAGAGTTTTGTGCTTTAGGGTTTGTTTCGCTTACTGCCTGTTTTTCCGTTTTTAGCCCAGTATTCCCCGTGTTATTATGTCGGCCTAAAGGTTCCTCTTTATCTGGTTTTCTTACTACTAATTTATTTCTACCTAGTGCTCTATCCGACTGCTTAATTAATTCAGTACTAGATTTTAATTGATTTTTACTTTTTGTTGGGACGTCGTATATATTATATAATCTATTAAGATCAGTTTCCTCGTTACAATGTTCGTTTGTAGTGGGAACTTCATTTAAACTGCTCTGTGGACTTTTGTTTGATCTCCTTATTATATTACCACTGGTGAGCCAGGAATTCACATAATTCATAATACTGTTATTGTTCTGTTGAACGTTCTGCTTGGATTTTGACTCATCAGCGAAATCAATCGACTGCATATGTCTCATGTCGATTGCGTCCTTATTCAAGTTCAAGTTTAATTTAATTCCATGGTCATTCATTCCTTTCTTACAATTATAACTACTATCACTGCCCTCGTTAATTAATTTATTTGTTGGCATATCTATATGGTTAATATGTACTACCGGTTGTCTGTATACGTGTCTGCTATATGAAAATTTTGCTGTTGACTATCGTATTCGTTTGCTGGCGAATTTTCATAATCTAATTCATCATTTATATAATTTAAATCGTAATTTGTTTCGTTATATCGTTCTCATTAAATTCTATATTATTTACATGAGCTGCTCTCCTTGGTAATGACAGTCTAGTGTTAGAACTATCTACTTCCATTGGTTCGTGATAATTTCTGTTAGCATTATGATTTACATTGGGTCGACCCGGTTGATTACTGAAGTTGGGTCGCCTAAATTGACTCGAAAAATTTTGCCTTGGTACAAATTGTTGATTTTGTCTAGGCTGGGAATTTGTGTGATTGTTTTGATTATTATGTTGTTGAAATGGTCTAAAGTTTGTTTGGAAAGGTCTCTGAAATTGTACATTCTGAAAAGGTGGGTTATTTTGTCTCTGAAAGAAAGTACGGTTCTGTCCTTCTAATTTATTATTATTACTGAAATTCTTATTTATTGTTTTATCTCTATAATCGAAATTTTCCTCTGCGAATACGAATTTCGAAGCTTGTTCTATGCTTGAAGGTGCTTGACTACGTAGGACAAGCCCTAACGGATTGCGCAACCCTCCTAAGAACACTTTTATTGTTTGATTCTGGTATATGTCTTTCTTAATTAATCGCACGCCTTCATTTTGCTCGTTAGCTATTAAACTCGAGATGAGCAATTGCTCTATATGACGGCATCTGTTAGCGAACGACAGTGCGTCTTCAGCATTACGCTGTTTCAAGGTCAACATCTCAGCTAATAAACTGTGATCATCTCTTTGATCGCTGAGATTCTGAACAATGGCCTCTCTCAGGTCTGCCCACGTATTAAATATCTTTGTATTTACTATAAGCCGGGCTGTTCCCGTTAGTTTAGTTTGAACATAATTTAGCAAGAAGTGATTCATATACAGATTCTCGTTTGGCACGTAGAACTGATTCATGACCAAGTCACATGCCTTTAAGAAGTTGCCTACGTTGGCTGGTTGCCCGTCGAACTCGGGAATAGCTTTCAGGAAAAATTCTTTGAATTGGTCTGTCATATTGCTACTATTACTACTCTTATTAATATTTGAATGATTTACTGTTATGTTATTGTCGCTAATGCTGATTGATCTAAATCTATACTCTATGTTACATAAACTTTGTGATTCTTCCTCTGAATCAGACATATAACGTTTCAATACAACACATATAAAAAATTGGAAATGTAAAATGGGATAGCAGTAAACTTACCATAATACGATGGTTGCTGCTTCCATTTGGCTCTGCTTGGCCACTATTTCTGCTTTAACTTGGCTCTGCTTGGCTCGAATTGGTTATTAGGCGTCGATACGCTTAAAAATCGATATGCTTTCGGTTTTCTAACCAATACTAACGACTGCGCCACTTAACTTCACGGTTAAGACGTTAGAATTTTTAAAAAAATTTATTTAATACTTTGAACAATCAATACTTAATTATTTAGTTACAAGAAAAAATGAATAATATAATATACTAAAATAAGACGATCAACCTACATGTGATCTAATGTCTATGCACTCGGTGTGCCAATGACTAACTCGGAACAAGAATGAACGGTTCTACCTCTGTGAGTAGCCTCTTTATAGTCTTCCCTCCAGGCGTGGCACTATGTCTCTGGATAAACAAGGAATCTGCTGATGTAGATTCTCACAGTGATATTCCGTTCTACTTGCACTTTGAACCTGCAAAGTTCTTGGCTCCGTTAAGACGGCGGCTGACTTAGCGGTTCTTACCGTGGGAAGGCGACATTGTAGTATAACGGGCCATTGTTTGGGCTCCATTTACCTCGCATCAGCTGAGTTTCGAACCCCGGGGCTTGCAGATGAGAGCCGACGACCCTTACCTATGAGCTATGTAAGCACTTAGTATTTTACTGTTTGAGGTTTGTATATATACGACTAAAATGCTATTAATATATGGTAAATAGTTTGAAGCAAGAAACACGCAACATGTTTATTTTAATGTTAGCCATAAACATGTAACATTTAATTTAAAACCATTGGTATTATTAGACAAATGGGCAATTAGTAAGTAATATGTTTAATATTAGACATACAATTAGATTTCGCATAATGTTGAAATTAGCCGAACGCCGCAATTGTTATATGGGTAGGTTCTAAAAATAACACACAGAGGTCGTTGGCAAACAAAGAAGGAAGTTCAGAAACAAAAATGGACAACAGGTTCAAATAGGAAACCAAAATTAAATAACGCAGAGACAATAGGGGTCATTGGCAAAACAAAGAAGGAAGCTCAGAAACAAAATGGACAACAGGTTCGAATCTTTAAAATATGACTTTTAGCCTTATCTGTGGGCTCAGCAAGTAGTTGATTTTATTTTGAAAGAGATACAGGTTCGATTCCTGATATATGCTCCTTAATATGGTAGTGTCAAACAAATACGATGGGTACTGAATAACTAAACACTAAGCTCAGTAACAATGGTTGGTTACAGGTTAAATTCCCGATACCGAAGTGATCCTAAACACGTTGTATGATGCAAATTATGTGAATCTCTTTAACAGAAGGAAGACAGAAGTCAAATACCTTAAGGCAAACAGAACCGACATACATAGCAGATGTGCCTGAGGAGAAGTGTATTCCGAACATTATTGGTTTTACTTAGTTTTAAGTATACGAATATAACAGTCTATGTACCAAGCAACCAGAGCAACACAACCAACCAACCAAACAACTGTTTTGAGGTGTAGTTTTTTATATATGTATGTATGTAATTTAATTTTCGATAGTGTAAAAATAAAACGAAAAAAGTGTGATATATGTAAAATAAAAAAACTGCTGCCTGGCAGGACAGACAGCTGTCTGACAGCTGTCTGTCCTACTAGACAGCTGTCTATCTTGTCAGACAGCTGTCGTTGCTGTCTGTTGAATATTAAAACGAGAAGTACCCACTAAGGTTTCGTCGTTAACCAACAGTGAAGGTGAAAACAATAAGTTGTGTTGTCTGTGTGGTCTGTGCTGTCTGTCGAATATTAGGACGAGAAGCATCCTCTAAGGTTCAGTCGGTAGCCAACAGTGAAGGTGAAAACAATTGGTATCTGCTAAACTTTAGTCTTTAACAAATACGAAGCTAAACTTCGGTAAACAGTCAGTTGTGTAGCACGAAACAATGGCATTCCAAATACTTGAAGATACCGTGAACTCCAATAAGAAGTTTAAACTTGATAGACGAAGCGTATGTTTTAGACCACAAGATATACCTGACGATGTCAACGATCCAGAGAAGTGGGCCAAAGATCGTATTAAATATGTTGTGAGCCATATAGTCCATGATATCGATTCCGAAGACAGAGTGGGGTTTACCTTTAGCTCGGAAGGATTGAAGACGTTTGGTCCCTACTGAGTAAGAAATACCAAGGACCCGGTTTTCGTTCTGATATTTTTCGAATGACGATGACTCAAGTGAAAACCGCTACGCCTTCAATTCATGTCAATTAAATCTCTTAACTCATCATCACCATAATATATTCAGAGGGGGTCACTTGTACGTAGCTTGCAAGCATTCAATACAAACAGGTGTCAATTCAATATCTTAACCCATCATTAACATCATAGATTCAGAGGGGCCACTTGTAGGTAGCTTTATATCTCTACGCCCCTAAACGTTGGTTGGTTGGTTGAGTGGCTGCTTAGTTGGTTGGTTGTAGAAATGAATAGATATCCAACAAGTCAAATTTAATATTAATTTTTTACATACATATGTTCCAGATATCGAGTCGTTTACAGCCTGAGCTTCAACAAAAGTTCACCGAGTATGTAGCAGTTGCAGGTACTAAGTCATCTCTTTCTGCTGGAACATTTGGACCAACGGAATTCCGTTGGTCCAAATGTTCCGCCAGCTTGTTGTAATAACATTAACTCTTAAGTTTTCTTGTTTCTCATATCACACTTTTTAATTTTATTTTTACACTATCGAAAATTAAATTACATACATATATAAAAAGCTACACCTCAAAACAGTTGGTTGGTTGGTTGTGTTGCGCTGGTTGCTTGGTACATAGACTGTTATATTCGTATACTTACAAATAAGTAAAACCAATAATGTTCTGAATACACTTCTCCTCAGGCACATCTGATATGTATGTCGGTTCTATTTGCCTTAAGGTATTTGACTTCTGTCTTCCTTCTGTTAAAGAGATTTACAGAATTTGCATCATACAACGTGTTTAGGATCACTTCGGTATCGGGAATGTTTGTTCTTAATGTTCTTATAATTTTACTTCGGTTTCTTGAAGATTCGCTCTATATTTCTGAATAAATTCACTTACGCAGAAATAAAAAATTATTGAATTTTTCATAAAAATGCTTGGTTATGCAGCAAACCGAATTTAATACCAAACATACCAAATTCCAACAAGTGTGTGCCAATTTTTGATGTTAATTGAGATGTTGTTTCCGCCACATCTAGTGAGTCGGTATTCGTGCCCCCTAGCTGTGACTCTAGCTTCTTGTTGTAATAGGCAATTAACTCTCTTGTCTTCTTATTTTATATATCCCATATACATAAAAGCCACATCTCAAGACAATTAGTTAGACAATTAGTTAGAGTGTTGCAACTTGTTCTGATTTACTTAAAAACTATATTTCTTAACTCGACAAGATGATTATTTTGAGGTGTCTCACATTTATGTAGCTCTAAGAATAGCTATACCGGAAGTGTCTGCCGGAAGTAACATTTTTATTGGGTATGTTTATAGAGTTTAACTTGCTGAACACCATGTAAGTGCCGGTCTTGCTGTACATCTCACTGATCTTCCGCAAAAAGGGTTTTAAGTTTTTTATCTAATTTTCCTGTATACCTTGTTACGAAACGATACATTTTAAAAGTCAGTTCATTTCTATCACTTTCCGTTCAAAAGATATAAGGATTTAAAGTTTAGACCGGAAGTGGTGATTTTATTGTATATTCCAATTTGTTTTGGTCTCCTTAACACCGTGCATGTGTTGGTTCTTTCGTACATCTCACAGATCTTCCTCGATAAGGGTTTTAAGTTTTTTATCTCATTTTCCTGTAGACCTTGTTACGAAACGCTATATTTTTAAAATCAGTTCATTTCTCTCACTTTCCGTTCAAAAGATAGAAGGATTTACAGTTTAGGCCGGAAGTGGCCATTTTATTGTATATTCCAATTTGGTTTGGCCTCATTAACACCGTTCTTGTGTTGATTCTCTCGTACATCTGACAGATCTTCCGCGATAAGGGTTTTAAGTTTTTTATCTCATTTTCGTGTAGACCTTGTTACGAAACGATATATATATTTGAAGTCGGTTCATTTCTATCGCTTTCCATTCAAAAAATATAAGGATTTAAAGATTAGACCGGAAGTGGTAATTTTATTGTATATTCCACTTCAGTTTGGTCTCCTCAACACCGTGCATGCGTTGGTTCTGCCGTACATCTCACTGATCTTGCACGATAAGGACTTGAAGTTTTTATCTCATTTTCTTGTAGACCTTATTTACGAAACGACATATTTTTTAAGTCGATTCGTTTCTATCACTTTCCGTTTAAAAGATATAAGGATTTAAAGTTTAGACCGGAAGTGGCCATTTTATTGTATATTCCACTTCGGCTTAGCCACCTTAACACCTTGCATGTGTTAGTTCTCTCGTACATCGCACAGATCTTCCGCGATAAGGGTTTTAAGTTTTTTGTCTCATTTTCGCACAAGCGTTAGTCACCATTTTTGAATTCTACACATTAAGAGGAATAAAATGACTCCAACCATCATATCTCTACACCAATGCATAAAAAAGTTGGTTTGCGCAAGCGCATATGCTACATTTGAATTCTGCTTACTGAGGCGAGTAACATGACACCAAACACGTTGGGGTTAACTTAAAAACTAAGAAAGTTGGTTTGAGCATGCGTCAACATCCATCTTTACAAAACGTCGCGACATATGGAATCAAAATGGTGTATCCTTTTATTTTTGAATTCTACTCATTAAGACGAATAAAATGCCACCAACCATCACACCTCTAAACCAATTAATATAAAAGTTAGTTCGCGCATGCGCATATGCTATACTTGAATTCTGCTTCCTGAGACGAGTAACATGACACCAAACACGTGGGGGTTAACTTAAAAACTAGAAAAGTTGCAAACATCGGGAATTGAACCTGTAACCAACCATTGTTTCTGAGCTTACTGTTTAGTTATTCAGTACCTCTTCGTATTTGCTTGACACTACCATATTAATGACCATATATCAGGAATCGAACCTGTATCTCTTTCAAAATAAAATCAACTACTTGCTGAGCCCACACATAAGGCTAAAAGTCCTATTTTAAAGATTTGAACCAGTTGTCCATTTTGCATCTGAGCTTCCTTCTTTGTTTTGCCAACGACCTCTACTGTCCCCACGTTATTTAAGTTTTGTTTCCTAGTTGAACCTGTTGTCCATTTTTGTTTCTGAACTTGCTTCTTTGTTTGCCAACGACCATTAAGTGTTATTTTTAGCAGCTACCCATATAACAATTGCGGCGTTCGGCTAATTTCAAGTTAGTGCACCCCCTTAACTCTTTATGTGTCTCTGAAAATTACTCTTCTTTTCAACGTATATGTTGAAATTGACATTTGATATTAAGTTGGCTTTATATGTAAAATGTCAATTTCAACTTTGGATCGGTTATACGATAAAAAGAATGGTAATTTTCAGAGAGATATAAACAGTTAAGGGGGTGCACTATGTGAAAATGAATTAGAATAGTGGAATACACCCTTCTTTAGCTTGATATAAAACGAACGACCCCTGAAAATGTGTAAAACATGCCGCAAAGGTGAGTACAAATTACGTTTTTCCCACAAAAATGTTCAAATAACTCCAAGAATTGGCTTCTGCCCTCATTTTTATTGTGATTATCGTCATCTACATCCAAAAACACGTATATATAAAAAATTTCATAAAAATCGAACACGCGTCCCGAAAGTAACCCTTTACCAATATCTGAATAAAATATTAATAAAACAATTTCAATAACATAAAAATCAAATAAATAAATATCCAGTTCTTGGAGTTGCCAGAAAATTTAATAGCCAAATACAAAGTTTCCGAGATGAATAATCGCGGTTACCCCACTGAAGTAACTTGAAATTGGGCTAGACTATTGTCCCTACAGGCTTTCAGCGTGGCATTAAAAGAATTGCATTACACAATACTACTTACACCTAACCAACTAAATTGGACAGAACATGCCACAAAATCACACTCACTTGCACTTACACAAAACTACAACTGGAAGTCATCGATCAGACCTTTTGACCCCTCGCTTGTCACCAACAGCTTGGATATTCTGGTTGTAAAGGCATACTTTGGCAAAGCGATTCCGTATCTGATAAATTGCAAGCTTTATTGTACATTAATCTTCCCACCATACGTTCAGCTCCACATTTTCTGCACTTTACAGTGATACTTCTCACAGCATTCACTTCTTCCACAGGAGTAAAAAGGCCGAGATGTAGCTTAGACAATTTTATAGATTGCAGTATTCTTGCACTTTTCCAGTTCATCTGCCCATCCACATAAAACGGTGGTGGTGGTTTATATTGCATGACTTCGGTACTATTGAAAATAACACAATGTTTAATTATATACTATACAATGTAGGTGTACCTAATTCGTAAGATGATTCAGTCTCAAGCAAAATTGGCGAACCCATCGTCAGTGTCAACTACAGGAGATGCTTTAAAACTTGTTTTTACTGGGTGCGTTTTAGTTAACCTGACACCATGTTTTAGTTGCTTCTGCACTCTGGATCTATGTTTGCAATTCTCCGTGTTCACGTCACATTAATATTTTTAATTAATTATGTTAGAATAAAACCTTATACAACATTGATCACAGACCATTCATTTTGACATTAATTTTCATTTACGTCTAGCGGCCATCTTGCCATTTGCCATCTTCCCTTCCCGGCGGCATGTACATGCGCTCTATGCCTAAAGAAGGGATTGCCTAATATACAATATGTTTACCATAGACAGGTAACAGAATCAAACATGCAAAATTACTATTTTAATTCTCACCACTATACCGCAATCATCATCTATCTTTTTCATTAAATTTAAAGTTATATAATATTATAAGGACATCTCAAGCACATTCTAAGCGAATATTCGGAATAATAATCTATTCAAATATACTCAGTATATTGATGACAAATTTTCTTAGGATGTGATTGAATGAATGTACTCAGAATATTCAAGATTAATGTTTGAAATTCCATAAATATTATTAGAACATTCCGAAACAAATATTCTGGAAAAATAATGTTCTCGAATTGTGAGAACATTCTGAGAATATCTTGTGCTGTATGGGCAACCAACTAACAATTTAGTAAATTGTCAGCCCTGGCCCATTTCTACCCTAATACAATATAAGAACCAATGACACTAATATGTTACAAATATTTTAGTAATACAGTGCAAAACTTCAGAAAACTCAAGTCTTGACAATTGAGTTTTCAAGACTTGAATTGTGTTTTATTTTTGCATATATTTTCTAGTAAATACATATAATAAAAATTATAAAAAAAAAAACACTAAAAATATTTGTAACATGATTGAGAAATTAGTTCATATTGTATTATAGAGAAAAGATCTATGCACTTATGTTTACTATTTATTTATATTCATATGTAGGTAAATAAAAAATAACTGTCAAAAAAATATGTAAATAAATTTATTCATATAAAACAGAAAAACAACTTAGTTCAAACTGATATAAGGAATATAAAGGAAAAGATAAACATATTTATCACAGAAACGAAAAATCAATCACAATTATTCATAAATATAAAAATTCAATAAAATAACCAACATTTCTTTAATTTTTTTCAAATGGAAAAGAACCAACATAATTTTCTGAAAAAGCAACTAAAATGAATATTCTGAATAACAAAAACATCAATTTTATTTTAATTTCTTTCTTCGGGCTCTAAAATTTTATTATGCCTTAGCCAGTTAGAAACAACTTCCTCAAAAAGGTGGTCTGTGATGGTAAAAATTCTTTCTGCATACAGCCTCTGAAAAAAAATCAATAACTGTAAAATTGATATAGGAGTAAAGTTGGTGCTTAACGTAGCCCCAAGATCACTCTGTTCATAAGCATATCTATTGAAAATTGTAGGTGATGAATGTTGAATGTTCAATGGTTGTATCAATTTTGCTTAGACTTTCATATTCCTGTGGTATTGCATTCTTTACCATGCGACGCAAATGAGAACATTTAAACAATCTTGACGAATTAATTATTTCGTTTCCACCTACAAACAAATAAGTAATGTAAAATATATATCTACAACATATAACAAACTAGAAAGCGCAAAATGTGAGGCTAAGACACATGAACAAACTATTATATAATATAGACATAAAAATATCACATATAATTGTTTGTTATGCTGTGTATCTGTTAATACTGAAGAAAAAGCAAGAAACTGTATTTAAAGTTCAGAAGTGGTGATAGTAGTAGTTATAAAATATGTATAATACATGGAATAAAAACCTAAGAATGCAAGCAACATCATATTTCACTTACTTGCCGTTCCATTACTGTATTGAGGTTCTTTCAAGTAAATGTTCTTTAAGATAAAACACAGAATTTAAAGTAGAATATATAACAAAATCACACAACTATTACGTACCTACAGTTATTTATAGCACAACCATTGCAAATTGCAGATTGCATACGTGGTGGAGCCACTACGTTCCTTCCTTTACTTTTTCGTAATTTTTGAGAGTCAAACATATGATTTCTATATGGACATATCTGTCAATAATCTAACAGCACATATTTTTTTCCAAAACATTATTGCACGGTTATGCTCAATGTTTCAGATCCTTAATAATATTCACCATTGAAACGTTCCATGACTGTGCCACATTGTCACATTGAGACGAACCTTTCAGAAACATTACATAGGAGTTGAAATTAAATGTTTGCATGTGGATGATTATTGTCAATTTTGAAATGTTTCGTGCATATGTCTTGTTTAGCGGGTAGAGATTCTAGACCTTCTACACTGTTCTACAAATGTCACTTCTGGTCCCTTCTAGAAATATAATTCCAGAGTGTTCTCTGTTACCAACACACTTTACAACCGGCCTTTGACCATAGAAGTAACAAAGTTCATAAGCTTATACTCATAGACGGATGTAACACTGCTCCCTTCTTACATTCGATCACCCGCGTCGAATTCTGACATTTCTTGGTATGGCTTAAATCTGTACATATGAATCACCTTCATCTTGCTCTTCCCAAACAGCACAGACACATTCTGAGAATATACCAGGAATGTTTCTAAAGAATATTCAAACATCCCCAGAACATTCTCACAAGGTACAATATATATTCATAGAACATTCTATCAACATGGCAATGGGACAGATTCTGTCATACTAATAAGGTTGTCAAAATGTTATTTATAATATTCTTAGGAGCTCCCAGTATGTTCTGAAAATGTCCCACGAACATTCAATAAATCTTCTGAAAATGTTCATACTCATGGGAACATTGCTTTTTTAAAGATATACAGGGTGTTTTGCATAAGAACCGACACAGAGCAGGGGCATGTAGGGGAACCTAAAGTATTGCGATATAATGCAACATACCCCCATACTAAGTTGCACCCCTGAGACTTTCAGGCTTTCAACATGGGTTTTAAATTTCGAAAAAAATCAATATCTCAGTAATACTTCAACTTAGAAAAAGCAAATTTGGTACACGTTTTGAGTGTAGATTTCAATTAAAGCATTTCAAAGGGTTGAATAGGGTGATGAACCCATAAAATGTGACAAAATTTTCTAACCCATTGGCGTATTTAAAAAAAATATTATTTCATTTTATGGGAAAGCAAATTCTAAAACATTTTGCCTCTTGTTATTATTGTCGTTTTGAATAAAAACCCGAATAACCAAAGAAATATTATTTATCAATGTTACTTAAAACTTAAAATCATCAAAAATTCAATAGATGCCTATGAAATTATCATTTTGAAGAATTTCTATAACTTATCGGTAGCACTTTTTTTATTTCTGTTGTTTGTTTTCTGGTAAATTATATTTATTCAAACGTTTTCCCTGATTGTCAAATTTGACGTTTACATAATTTTATTGGCAAATATTGAATTTTCTATGATTTTTAGTAACATCGATAAAATATGTTTCTTTAATTATTCGTGTTTTCTTGAAACCAACAAATTTTTTTTGAAAATGATAGGGGTAACAAAAGTTCTAAAGTTAAATTCCTCATAAAATGACATAATTTATAAAATCCGCCAATATGTAAAAAAATTGTGACATTTTAAGGGTGCATCACCCCTAATCAACCCTTTCAAATGCCTCAATTGAACTCTACTTACTATTGATTAATACTCTTGGTATAGTCAGAATGTTTACCAAATTTGATTTCTCCAAGTTAAAGCATTACGCAAATATTGATTTTTTTCAAAATTGAAAACTCCACTTTGAGGGCCTATAACTTCTCAGTGGTGCAACTTAATATGTGCACCATATTTTAGGTTTACCTACATGCCCCTGCTCCATGTGGATTCTTATGCAAAAACCCTGTGTACATTTTTTGAATGACACAGAAATTAAGGAAATGCAAAGCTAGGAAATATTTGATTTATCTTCAAAATTTACTAATTTTCCTCCATTTAACTGGCCTTGTATATATTTGCGTATAAGCAATCCCAACTCGCCATATATGTTAGAATTTGATCTTCTATCACTCACCCTTGTGTAGGGTACCATCATTCTAGTGGCTACACACACCTGTAAACTCACGTTCAGATACTTAATAAGTCAACAATTCGAGTATTGCCCATTTATTCAGATTAATTAATATAACAAATGCAAATAAATGTTTGTGAATAAAACATTAATAAAACAATTAAAATTTCAATAACATAAAAATAAAATAAATAAGGATACAGTCCTTCGAGTTTTCAAAACATTTAATAACCAAACACCAAGTTTCCGAGATGAATATTCGAGGTTGCCCCACTGAAGTAAATTGAAATTTGGCTAGACTATCGATCCTACAGGCTTTCAGTGTGATGTTAAAGGAATTGTATTACATAATAGTACTTATACCTTTATAGAATACAACTAAATTGGACAGAATGTGCCACAAAATCACACTCACTTGCACTCACAAAAAACTACAACTGAAAGTCATCGATCAGACCTTTTGACCCTTCCCTTGTATGGTTGCTCGCTGCTCTGATCCCACGGACTTGATTTTGACTTCTAAAGGTATTTCAATATCCCGATGTCCGATGTTTGTCATCAACAGCTTGGACATTCTGGTTGTGAAAGCATACTTCGCAAAGTGATTGTGTATCTGATAAGTTGCAAGTTTTATTGTACGCAGCTCATCTACCTACCATATGTTCAGGTCCAGATTTTCTGCTCTTCTGATACTTATTACAGCATTCACTCCTACCTAAGTAAAAAGCCTCAGATGTTGCGTACACAATTCTATAGATTTGCAGTATTCTTGCATTTTTTATAGCGTAATATCAGTTTGGCTAATAATCTTTTGTTGTACTTAGTTGTCGTAGAGACCCAGAAACTATTTATCTTTTATCGTTCAACCTGTGTATGGATTTTTATAATTATGCAGATACATCCATCACTAGCGAGTTGTTTCTTAAGTTTTATTATAAAAGAGTAAAAGGTCTGGTTTTTGATAGAAGTTATAACATTTTAACATTTCCATAGTAATATTTGTCTTTGGCTTCATCAAAACAACCGAGAACATCTTCCAGCTTATTTGTCTTATCTACTGGAAAAATATTAAAGATATCTAACCCCGCTCCACTTATAATATGTAAATAATATGTAACAGTATGGATATTTTCATATCAGCATTTGAATTGTGTTTTCCTGGAGCTTTTAGAAATATATTAAACATTTGTTTTCATTTAGGCCCAAGTTCCAGTGCATCCACATCAAACGGTGGTGGTGATTTATATGGCATAATTTACTATTACTATTGAAGAACGCAATTTTATAATTATATATTATACAATGTATGGGTACCTAATTCGTAAGGTGATCCAGTCTCAGGAAAAATTGGCAACCGTTCGTCGGTGTCAACGGCAAGAAATGCTTTAGAACCTGTTTATTTACTGGGTGCCTTTTAGTTCTTGATAACCTGACACCATGTTTTAGTTGCTTCTGTACTCTGTGTCTATGTTTGTAATTGCACACTGTTCTCCGTGTTCACGTCACATTATTATCTTTAATTCATTATGTTATAAATATAACCTTATACAACATGACCTCCCATTCTCACTCATTCAAGTTGACATTAATTTACATTTACGTCTATCGGCCATCTTCCTTCGGTATGGACACTCTCTGCCTAAATATACAATTTTCGGATGTGTTTAACACAGCACAGGTAACAGAATCAAACATGCAAACATGCATTCCTCTTATAATTCTCACCTCTATACTTACCGTAATCATCATCTACCTTTTTCATTAAATTTTAAAGTTATATAATATTATAAGGACATTCCGAGCACATTCTGAGCGAATATTCTCAATAATGACCTAAGCAAATATTCTTAGTATATCGATGAAGAATTTTCTTAGGATGTGATTGAATGAATGTACTCAGAATATTCAAGATGCAGTTTGAAATTCCATAAATGTTATTAGAACTTTTCGAAACAAATATTCTAAAAAAAGAATGTTCTCACATTGTGAGAACATTCTAAGAATATCTTGTGCGGGCTCCTCTGAACGCGATAGACAACGTCATTTACTCGTTTGACCACCTTATACGGATCTTCCCATAATTTCTGTAGTTTCGGTGACCGTCCCATGCGTCGTACTGGATTGTAAAACCACACCCGATCTCCTTCTTTAAAACAAGCTGAATTAGCTCTTACGTCATAACGGGTCTTCATGCGGTCGTTTCGGTTTCTACTCGTATATCCATTCTGACAGCAGAATGTATTGCTTCTATTCTTCTTTCCAAATATTTGATGTATTAATCAGTTGAACGTGGAGCATCCGTGGGTTTTACAAATATGAGATCAGGTGGAAGTCTTAATTCTCGCCCAAAAATCACGCCGGCTGGGGCATATCCGGTAGTCTCATGTACGGTCGAGCGGTATGCCAGAAGAAATAGTTGCATGTACCTCTCCCAATCCGTTTGGTGTTCATTGACAAATATTCTTAAGTGGGACTCCAATGTAGCACTGAGTCTTTCTACCATTCCGTCAGTTTGAGGGTGCATGCGTTAGTTCTAGTTTGTCTGATTCCCATTAGCTCACAAACCTTCTGAAATACAGCCGACTCGAAATTGCGTCCTTGGTCAGAATGGAGCTCTAGCGGTGCGCCAAATCTGCAGAATAACTTATTCACCAATACTTCCGCAACGGTGGTGGCGTCTTGAGTCGGGACCGCCAACACTTCTGGCTACTTGCTAAAATAATCCATGACTGAAGGCATATAGCGATTTCCTGCGTCTGTTCTAGGGAAAGGACCAGCTATGTCGATTGCAATTCTTTCGAATAAGGCTCCCACGTTATACTGCTTCATTCGCCCCCTAGTTTTTGATTTAGGCTTCTTACTGGCAGGTTTTGCACTATTTTTCCACATTAGCTCTATATCTTAACCAATAAAAATCTTCTCTGATCTCCTCCAAAGTGTTCTTCACCCCTAAATGGCCTTTACCTGCCCCGCCATGGATCTCCTCTACTACCTCTATAACCCTTGGCCGCGGAAGGACGATTTTCTTCAATATGCGGGTTCCATCCTCTGACTTCCAATTCCTTTTATCACTAACTTCGGACTAAGCGGGTCCTTAGTGGTCCTTCCATCTGTAGGCTGGCTGGATATCAGTATCTTCTTTTTGGTCCACCATTAACCTCTGCGGGTCCCATAGATTAACTGGTTGCACCGTTGTTTTCCTACACGCTTCGATATATAACCCTTTTTTGTTTTCGGCAGAGATGCAATGCTTGCATTTTCGTAGGCGTCTCCAAGATGGGGCGTCGGCATTACCGTGCTGTTGTCCAGGGCGGTATTTGATGATAAAATTGTACTCTTGAATGCGTTCAAGCCACCTCGCCACCTGTCTCTCTGGATTTTTAAATTGAAGAAGCCCTGGTAGGGAAGCATGGTCGCTTCTCAGGAGAAATTCTTGACCATATAGATAATTATGAAAATGCTCCGTCTTAATAATGGCTAAAAGTTATTTTCTCGTCCGGCAATAGTTCTTTTCTGCTTTGGACAGGACCAACCTTCTCTTGGTGCCCCTGTTCATGGGAAAGAACACCTCCAATACCAATATTGCTCGCGTCTGTGTCCACAATAAACCTGTGACCAGGCTGGGGGTATGTCAGAATCGGGGATGAACAGAGAGACCGTTTTAGTGTCTTGAATGCTCTTTCACAATCATTCGTCCAAACGAAGGGTGTCTTTTCTTTCGTCAGCTAATGCAAGGGTTTCGCGATGTCAGCAATCCCCTTTATAAAAGGGCAGTAGTATGTGCAAAGGCCCAGAAAACTTCGCACCGAATGTACATTGGTTGGAATGTCCCAGTTCATAATACAGTCTGTCTTCTCTGGGTCGGTTTTGACTCCATCTGGGGTGATAATGTGGCCTAAATACTTGACTGCTTTTTGAAAGAGACATCATTTCTTCGGATTTAATTTCAAATTGGTTCCCTGTAGTTTCTGAAATACTTGTTCGACATTCTTCATGTGGTCTTCAAACGACTTTCCTGAGATAATGACGTCATCTAGGTACACGACGCATATCTTCCAGTGTAGACCTCTTATAACTGTCTCCATTAGACGCTCAAACGTGGCTAGAGCATTACACAACCCAAATGGCATGACGTTTAACTGCCACAGTCCACTACCAGTGGTAAACGCAGTCTTTTCTTTGGCTTTGATCTCAATCTCGACTTGCCAGTAGCCACTTTTCAAGTCCAAGGTCGAAAACCATCTTGTGCCTGTCATGGTATGAAGTGTATCGTCAATTCTGGAAAGGTTTGGGATGGTTCTATAACTCGTGCCTGCTCCATCTCCCTTAGCATGGTGTCAACTTTGTCCTGTTTTGCCAATGGTTCCCTTCTCGGTGGTTGTTTGATTGGTACAGATGTCCCAGTCTCAATGCGATGTTGTGCGAGGTCTGTTCTACCAAAATCGTTCTTATCGGTTACGAAAACGTTGCGATATTTGGACAGAAATTTAGCCACTGCTTGCTTCTGTTGTGGAGAAACATTTCCACTAGCTTCTGCTAAGACGTCGCGTAGATATTCTGGAAGTGGTTCATCCCGGATGAACGAAGCTGGTTATTCTTGGTCGGGGCAACGCCATATGATGGTTACCGGCGAGAATGTTCCGATTTCGAAGCCTTTGGGAATCCTCTTATCAAAGTTTTTAAGGTTCGCTATTCTGGCAGCTGCCAGTTTTTTGCTTGAACAAGAGTTTTACCGACTAGTAGAGCTTTCTTAAAAAGATCATTGTCTTCTTGTTATCTAAGGCTCACCACTTGTCCCGAAATGTCTGGGAATACCTTGGAGCACATCTAGGGCATCTCCTCTGAGAGTTTCAATTAAAGAAGTCGGTTTCTCTCGCTCTCGCCCCAACAATTTGCTGGGGTAGCAGCTTCGAACTGGCGTAGGTAAATAGACCATAGGACCGAGCTATCAAATATGGGGACCTTAATTCTTTAGACCGGGCTATCTTCGGGTCTGATGTTGCCCTTGGCTAGGGTATCGCACCTCTTTGCTAGCGATTGCATTTTCTGTTGAACTTTTTGTATACTCGTTTTTTCAAAATAGTTTTTCACTATTTTTCACCGAAAAACCTTCAGCATGAAGGCTGAGTTACAAACTCTTTCTCCCGAGCACGATTTCTGCCAAGTTTGACTAAAATCAGTATAGTATTTTTAGAGTTATCGCTCGCGGACACACACACACACACACACAGATATATATATATATATATATATATATATATATATATATATATATATATATATATATATATATATATATATATATGAACTTTTATAACACACCAAGAAAAACAGTCACACGTAATGTTGTCAAGAAGATTTTAAGGAGTAATTCGACTGATACTGGGGCCAATAAGCGGAGTGGACCAAGTGTAGCATCCGGCAGCAAACAAGTCTCAAGGGTTAAGTAGAGAAACTCCCAGAATATATGTGTCAACGGGAGGCAAGCTATGTTTTTTGTATAAGTCTCTCATTATTGAAAAAAAATTTGTATGTTCGTTATTTATAGGATTATATATATATTATATATATACACCTTTGAGTTTTTCGTTTATATTTTATCTTAGCAGAGTTTTTAATCTACGTTTAATTCGCTTGTTTTTAGGATTTACAGTTTTCATATGTACGTGTGTATATTTATTTAGCAATGGACCAGTATATTCGCGATTTTCAGCTTCCGGTTTGCAATACTAGGCTCTTGTACGACCATGTTCAATGCAAAAATTTTTTTAGAGCAAACAGCTTAAAATTGTTCCATAATAACATAAGAAGCATTTGTAAAAATGTTGAGGAATTTCAGGTAGTGTTGTCTCAAATGTCTTGTAGTTTTGATGTGATCGTTCTGACTGAGACTTGGCAGGTCGATTGTGCAAGCATCTTCAAGATGGAGGGATATGACATTCTATATAGCGGAGGGGTATACAATAGGTGTGATGGTGTCTTGGTATACATAAAAAGTACAATTAAATATTCGCATAATATAATTTCTTTAGCAGAGTGTCGAGCTGTTGAAATATCACTTCAAATGGGTAGTGAATACGTTACTATTACTGCTATCTATAGATCGCCAGCCATGTGTTTAGCTTCCTTTAATCAATGTTTAGAGATTTATCTAGCTGAAAGTCGAAGGGTTAGTAAAGACCATCACATCATGGTTGGAGACTTAAATATTGATATCCTCTCTGAAAACGAGTCCAGCAGTCAGGAATACCTTAATATACTTGCTGAGCACGGGTTTGTTAATGCCGTGGACACACACACGAGGGTACAGAACAGCACTGCCTCTTGCATTGACCACCTCTTTGTGAGTTCCAAGTTGCAGTGCAATTTTATGGGCGCGGTTTACCACACTTCTATCACTGACCATTTTTCTGTACTATTGGATCTCCCAGTGAACTCTGATAAAGAAATTAAAATCAATAAATTAGGGGTAAAATGTTACATAAATTATGATAGGGCACGCAGGGAACTAGAGCGTACAGATTGGAATAATATTTGTGGCTCTGAAAGTTTGAACATTGCTGCGGAAAACTTTGTGGAGTATCTTAAATCAGTGCTGGGAAGGTGTACAGTTAGGGTTAAAATAAAGAACAAGAATAGACCCAGGAAATCATGGATAACGGAGGGTATAATTAAGTCGATAAACACAAAAAATCGATTATACCGAACAATGATACAGAGCCCGGGTGATGAGGATAAGAGACTGCAGTTTGCGCGATATAGAAATAGGCTAAATGAAATAATCAAGTGCGCAAAATCAAACTTTGTCAAAAAACAAATATGCCTCCACCCCAATTCACCTAAAAAGCTTTGGGAGACGGTAAATCGGCTAACTAAGGAAGAGAAAAAGGATCCTGCAGGAAGCATTCAACTAGGGGGTGATAACTCATTAAATAACTCCAACCCGGGGGAAATAGCCAACGCATTCAATAAATATTTTTCATCCGTTGGGAGAGCACTGGCACAAAAAATACCGTCTTCGGGGGCCAGTCTTAAGGTAGATATGAAGCCATACAGCATTTTTCTAACACCTATATGTGAGTCCGAAGTTATTGATTGCATAATGGGTATGAAGGTAAAAAAAGCTCCTGGGTTGGACTCGATCACTGTGGAGAACTTGAAGGAACTCGTACATGTTATTGCAGTCCCGCTGACTATCCTAATCAACAGATGCATAGAACTTGGTATCTTCCCAGACATTCTAAAGAAGACAGTAATAAAACCATTGTTTAAAGGAGGAAACAGGGACGAAATGCCAAATTATAGGCCGATATCCTTATTATCGAATGTGGCCAAGGTTTTCGAAAAAATTATTTGTCAGAAAATAACAAGCTATTTAAAGAAGCATAACATTTTATCAGAATCGCAGTTTGGCTTCAGAGAGGGTCTGTCAACACAGAATGCGTTAAATACCCTAACTACAGGAATTTATTCTGCCCTGGATAAGCAAAGACAAAGTATTTGCATCTTTCTAGACGTCGAAAAGGCCTTCGACGCTGTTGATCACAGGATTCTTCTCAAAAAATTGGAGGGTATCGGTTTTAGGGGTGTTCCGCTGCTTTTGATTGGGGATTATTTGCGGTCTAGAAGGCAGTGCACAAGGATTGACGACAGCTGCAGCGATTTTGAAGTGGTTGAATTTGGCGTTCCTCAGGGTACAGTCCTGGGTCCGTTGTTATTTAGTTTGTATATCAATGATATATTTGATGTGCAGACAGCTGGTAAAGTCATTGGTTTTGCAGATGATACTGCAATTCTATATGAAGATTGTTCTTGGCAGCGGCTAAAGACCAAAATTGAAGATGATTTTGTGAATGTTAAGGGGTGGTTTGATGCCAATGGGTTGACTATTAACACAAAGAAGACGAAGTATGTTGCATTTGCCTCCTATAAGTCACACCTGCCGTCATTTAATACACTGCAAATAGTTTGTAATGACCAATGTATCCAAATTGAGGCGGCACAAAAAGTTAGGTATTTGGGGATCATCATAGATCAACATCTGCGTTGGGATGAGCATGTTGGTGTGGTTGTTAAAAAGTTGAGGACCATTTTGTATAAGTTTAAATACCTAAAAACCTTTCTGACAACGGTGTGTCTTAGAATGGTCTATTCGGCATTGGTTGAACCCCTTCTTACATACGGGATTGTTGTTTGGGGTGCTGCGTTGAGTTGTCACCTGAAAAGGTTGGATATAATTCAACGTTGGTTCCTGAAACTAATTTATAATAAGTGCTACACTTACCCGTCTGAATCGTTGTACGCTGAAGCAGGAGCTAATGATATTAGGCAACTTTTTTCATTGGCTGTGTTGACGTACGTAAGAAAGTATGATCGCGTCTCAAGAATAGAGCATTCGTACATAACTAGGCTAAACGCAGCAGCGGCCGCTCAAACGAACAGAGCAATTAAGACTGTGGGCCAGCGTAGTTATACTTATATTGCACCAAGAATTTATAATACTCTTCCAGTCAATATCAGAGCTGCACCAACTTTGCGTTCTTACGTGAGGATGGTGAAAGCATGGGTTTCGAAATCTAGACACATCATTCATGGTTTAGTACACAGATAGGTGTTGAGCAGGTCGTATGATAGCTTTTGCGATGTTGTACCGCACAGTAATCATTTTAAATATGCACACTTTTTTTTTTAATTATTATATACATTTGTGAGAGTGTACATTGTACATGTGAAAATGTGTGAGAGAATGTGTTTGTGTGAGTGTGCTAGTGGGTGTTTTTGGTTTTTGCGCCTGTGGGTGTGTGTGTGTGTGTTCTTGTCTTCATTACTTAGTTTTGTATACTTTGCTTGGTCTAGATGTATCCACGCACAAGTCTCTGACTTTTGTGGATCTCTCCAAGATTTATTATGTTCAGTAGATCTATGTATGTTATTGTTATTGAACTGTATTTTGAAAAAATAAATCTATTATTATATATATATATATATATATATATATATATATATATATATATATATATATATATATATATATATATATATATATATATATCATCGTGACCTCTGAATTAGCGATTTTTTCTTAATGAAAATTCGTTAAAAAGAGGAGGTCCTAATAGCAGTTGAATGTGTATGATGAGGTAAAAATAACAGCGATAAATGTAAAATGTTAATATCCTTTATTTACTAAAATGTTGTTACAACGAGTGGTCTTTAAGGTCCCTCTAAAAGTTATACCAGGTTATGGGGCCTAGGATATTTTGCAATAAAATAAAAAAGTAAAAAGATGTTTGAGGTAAGAAAAGTGGGCAAAAAACTAAAACTAAAACATTAAAAAAATGGAGTTGCACATCAGTTACGAAGAAGTATCTTAGTTAGAAAAATTCTCTAACGCGGAGTCGTTTCAGGTAAGGAATTTTCAATTAAATAAGCCCAAGGTTTATATTATGCAGTAATGGGAACGGTAAAATTAGAAAATACTATCATGAGAAAGAAGCGTGGAAAAGAAAGAGTGCAGTAGCTCAGAAAATCATATTAACATCAGTAGGTATAGATAGCCGGTTCTGCAACCACCACCTACCACCATCCAGGCACTGCGCATGCGCACAGTGACGTCGCAGTGACGTCACTAGGTGGGGGACCAATAGGGATCTAACCTGAGATTACGTCATTCAAGATGGCGGCTAACAGCTGACATGTGACATTCCAAGATGGCGGCTGGCAGTTGACATGTGACATTGGTGGCATTTATGCCCTTTGTTACATTTGTGAGAATCTCACCAGATTTAATGTTACTTTTTCTAGGGAAATTTTTGATGCTTTAAAAAAAAAACTAATTCGGATCAGATTAGGTTTGAACCTCGGGACTTCAAATGAAAGTTCTTCACGCTTACATCTGAGCTATGTAGGTACTTGTTATTTTACTGTTTAATGTTTGCATATATGCGACTAGATGTTTATAGTCTTTGAAAATATTACACAAGTAGCTAAGAGGTATCGTAACAAGATGGCAGTTGAATAGAGGACCACTATTGGTCTAACCTAAACCTAAAATGGCGTCCATAATAGCGGCCGTCGAGCGCGAAAATTCAAAAATTCAAATCTTGAATCGAGATTTGATCTAACCTGTCAAAATAAGAAGACCTATCATTTTTATTTTTATGAAAATGACGTATGTAAAGATGACGGTTTGCGCATGGGCAAACCAACTTTGTTAGTTTTTAAGTTAGCCCCACGTGTTTGGTATTATGTTACTCGTGGTGACGAGTAGAATGCAGTTCCGCCACAGGAGGCGGTGTTGAAGGCGGCGGGGGTTGGGCCCCCGGTCGGGGTCCAGATCTAGCCCGTCTAAATAAGAAGACTGATTTTATAAAAATGACGTATGTAAAGATAGCTGTTTGCGCATGCGCAAACCAACTTTTTATCAAGCGGTGTAGAGGTATGGTGTTTGGTGTCATGGTAATTGGTTCGAAGAGTAGAATGCAGTGCCGCCGCCGGAAGCGATAGTGGGGGCGGCGCAAACCAACGTTCTTATTAAGTGACGTAGAGGTATGATGTTTGTTGTATTGGTAATCGTCTTGATGAGTAGAATTCAAAAATAGCATCGGCCGCCGCCGGAGGCAGCAGGGGACGGTGACGGCTGCGCAAACCAACTTTCTCAGTTTTCGGCTTAGATGTTCCGTGTTTGGTGTCATGTTTTTCGACCTGATTTATAATATAAATCAGGTCAACAAACAGCTGACGTTGAGGTTTTGCAAGTCTGAACACGCTCGGAATAGAATATAATTAAGATATACATTTTTTTCCTATCTTGTATAATAACGGATATATTGAGCTTTATTGATTTTTTACGAAAATTCGACAAAAATTATATACCATTAAACGATAAACTCTATAGCTAAGACTACTGACAAGCATCAGAAAAAGTGTCTATTTGAAATGAATTTTCTGGAAACATTTTAGTAAAATGAAGGACAACGACGGTTGAAACTAAGACTTCAGGGTTTGTAAAACATCCTTCTTGAGACATTTGATTTCCATACCCCGTATTAGATTCAAGTTATTTGCCTAAATGTTGTCGATTTTGCGGTGTAAATCGCAACTTTGACGTTTTGAGGAAAACTCCAATTTATTTTTCTTTAAACGCCTATAACTTTTTGTCTTTTAAACTACATAGCTAAATTTTGGTAGGTAACTTACCTATAAGGATATAAACCCGCGTACCAAATTTGGTTGCCCTTACTTTGTTAATTACGGAGATATAATATTTTTTTCGAAAGAAAACACAAAATTTTCCGGGAAAACCTGGGCAGATTTTCCTGGCTAACGAACTTATCCAAGCCATTTGCACAAGGAATTTATTCACCAAATTTAATCAAAATCGGCCCATTATTTTTTGAGTTATCGGTGTGACACACACACACACACACACATATATATATATATATATATATATATATATATATATATATATATATATATATATATATATATATATATATATATATATATATATATATATATATATATATATATATACATATAAACATGTAAAAATTGAAACTGACCCCGGATATGTGTTCTGGGGGGCCTCATTAGCGCTCATTTGAAGAAATTTTTTAAAAATTCAAAAGTCGGGATCTCCTCATTAGTGAATTTTTTTTTAAGAAAATTCACTAAAAAGCAGTAAAATAATATTACACATAAATCACCAACACATAAAAATAGAAGTGTAAAAAAACAAGTGAAAATTCACTAAAGTCTGAACGCAGCAAGTCCGTTATAGCAGCGAATTTTCATAGAAATGTTTTCAAGTGCAAATATTTTTTTCATTAAATGCTTATAACTATTCTTTTTCGTTTAACTTTAACAAATCTAAATTTTGATACATAGTTTACACTCATAAACTTACATACCAAATTTGATTATTATACCTCTTTATTTTCAGAGATACAAATCTATCTAAACCATTCACAATAGAAGGCACTAACTCAATTTTATAACAATCGTTTTAAGTTATCACTGATGACACATACATATAAAATATAAAATTGAAACTGATTCTGATATGGGTTCTAAGGGGATCCTAGTTAGCGTTAATTAACAAAAATGTTTTCAAATAGGTAACTAAAATAATCTAAAAATACATAAAATAGTATGAAACTTACTGATTAAAAACAAAAATAATAAAAACAAGTAAAAAGTGACCAAAACCCTGAACGCAGTAAGAGTATTATGACGGCGAATATAGTTTACTTTTGTGATATAAACACGAGTGCCAAATTTGATTACCATAGCTTTGTTATTTACAAGGATACAAATTTTGATCCTCGATATGGGTTCAAGTCATTTGAAGAAATTTTTAGTGAATTTTCATTAAGAAAATTCACTAATAGAGAGGTATCGATGGTGAGACTTTTGGAAAATTTCTTCAAATGAGCGCGAATTTGGACCTCTAGAACCCATATCCAAGGTCGGTTTTGATTTTTATATGTTTATATATATATATATATATATATATATATATATATATATATATATATATATATATATATATATATATATATATATATATATATATATATATATATATGTATCCAACTGATAACTCAAAAAATACTTGACCGATCTTCACTAAATTTGGAGATTACCTTGATTTTGTTAATGGCTTGGATGAGTTCGAAGATGAGCACCGTAGGTTTAATTTTTTGTATAAAAAATGTAAAGGAAATTTTTAAAACGCAATATTTTTGTTTGTTTGAAGTACTGTAGTGATTCAAATGAAAATTTGCACATATAAGGAAGATGTCAAAATAAAGTTGGTAACCAAATTTCAACTTAAATAGTCCACGAGGAAAGAAGTTGTTTGAAAATGAAAAATGTGTAAGAAATAAATAATGTGTAAGAAATAAATAATCTACGACATCAGTTTGAATTGCATAGGCATTTCGCACATTCAACGTTGACAAGGATAGTTAGAGTATTAATGTGTTTTTTATTACTTTAGACCCGAAAAATGTAAAATCGTCGAAGCCAGGCAACGGTAGTTAAATATAAATAAGCAGGGATGTCAGATATAATAAAAATTAACAAATAATAACATTTAATTTGATTCTTAGTATGAAAACATATGGACCTAACATATTTTTTAAAAATTATTAATGACATAATTCAAACAACAATCGCGGTACAATAACCAAACATTTTGAATTACCAAATCCGTATCATATTTTAAATTAAAACGTATTTGTAATTTACAACTTTTTTTTTATTTTCTTAAGTTATTGGTTTAGCAGCATAATTGAAGACGGGGATGTAGGATATAATTTTCTCTGTTAGTGGCCTGGGCTGGAATAGTATACGCATGCTGGGAGAGTTTCGAACGGCATGGTATTCGTTGATATGTGGTTGGTTGCATAGGCTCGAGGTCCGTAGATAGAATTGTAAGAATCACGTTCAATTGATGTCTGGCAACAAGGTACGATCATGCTGTCACTTGCGATGTTTAAAATTCAACCTGTTGCCCTACAAGAAAATTCCTTTCTTTGCTTTTATTCACATAATTGAGATAACTGTAAGAAATTGAGAGATATCCTACATAGATTGCATGGAATAGCCGCTTTGCTGGACTACAATAGGTTGAGTTAACAGGTAACCTATACAGGACTCACTCGACATCAGTAGTGTCTAATTAAATCGAGGCACGATAACCCTCAACAAGAGGTAATGTAGACTTGCGAATTTATTTTTTTATATCTCTATATCCGATGTTTCGCATTTTACAGGGATGTAGTGTTAGACAACTGAAGACCTTGCTTTCACCTAAAGGGGCGTGGTGTTTGGCAATATCTAGTGTTGTGTAAATAGAGGCAATTTCTATTTTTGGGTAGCCTCTGGATGTTTTATGGTGTGTATTTCATTGTTTCTGGTTTTAAATTAATGGTCCAATTACGTATGGTACAGAGTCACAAGCATGGTATGATAAGGAGACCATCTTTGGATTCATTTGCAGGTCGTAGTGGTAATCGATTGTCATAGTTGTACTTCCAGACAGTCGAATGTCAACCGAGAGATCCAAGGCAGGATATAGAGTTTATGGTTCAGATAAGTTGTAGCCTGTATGCTTATAAAAGACATATTACTTTTGACCCTTTTAACGGCATTTATGAATATAATAGCTTCATTTTGACTGGTCATTAGGGTGATTAGTAGATTACGTTGCTATTAACAGACAGATAAAGGTATCTTGAGAGTTTGCAATGCTTCATGTTTATTATTTGAGCTGTCTGAAGCTTACATTGATATAATTGGTCGGAATTTTGCGTAGGTGACTCAGTAATTATTAGGATATTTTTACCAAGGTGTACAGCTTGCTTCACATACTATACAGAGTGATAATATTATTTGAGCTAGATATAGGATCTTAATACTGATATTTTAAAAGCGTATGTGAACTACACATATACACGTTTTGTGGTAGCTTCTTGATTTTAATGTAGTGATACTTTTTGCTAACTAATTATACAGCTTGTCTTGTCATTGATATCCATATAATTGATAGTAGTTTTTTATAACTGGAAACCATACGATTAGTTACAGCGTAGGATATTTTGTTAACCAGATTGGTTACGGTAGCTTAGATGACTCTCAATTTGCTTGCCCGAATATTTGAAGGTGTATATATTCATCGTTGACTCATTGTGTGACCTATTATACTATCTGATTGTGTTTTTAATACACCAGAATGTTATTATATTTCTTTTTTGTACTTTGTGTTATATTTAGTCTGCATTTACTCTCTCATCCCCGAATCAGTGATACTGTTTTAACTAGTGTGTATTTTCTGCTATATTAGCCCTGGCATATCGGACAAGCGAGCATAAGTTTATGTGTATGTGTCATATATTATTTAGGAGGATCTAATGGTTGCATATTTATGCCACTTACATGCATCCACGGGTACTTTCCTCTTTTAGTTAATGTAAGTTACAACATTTTAATATCCAGTCCTGCAGAGTTTTTGTCACGGGTTTGACGTCCGACGTATCTCCCAGGTTGGTTTTAGGTACAGCTACCAGTGCAGTTCAGCGAGTTCTTGATTATAGTTGGATTGCAGGTGATTAAGAAGAGGTATTGTGTGATAACATCTTACTTTAATATCCGGTACTGGGTGTAAAACAATCAAGTGGCGCCCCCTTTATCTTAACATCGTGTTTAAGGAACCCGCGGCCGTCTCCACTGTCTAAAGGCTGCCGGCCACCTAGAATACCGGTAACTTTACTCTATATTTCCAATAGATTATAACGTTGGTTGTGTTTGAAGTTTAATAGGTAGGTTATAGCCGAGAGGGATTATATAAACAATTTGGGCGGTCACAAAGTATGCAATGGCTGTCAATTATTTTGCGCTATGAGGAATGTCTCTGAATGTAACTCAAAGTTAATAAGATGTTCACACTTTGAAAAGTGTTAATCGATAAAACACTAGAAATCAGGTTATATTTTTGTTCCATAATTACGTCAAATATTTTGTTTTTCTACCTAGTTCAAACTTTTTTCTTTATTGATATCTTCTATTCCATCTCAAACAAATCGTTTCTGTGGAGTTCGAAGAGAAACATTTCTCTAGTTTGTTTACCTCTGTCTTGTAAAATATGTTTACATTTACTGATGAAATCCAATTTCCTTTTCCGAACTTACTTTTGTATTCCTTTATAGCATATGTTATAAAACCAATTGTCTTTGCAGTAATTTATAAATGCTTCTCTTCTAACATATCTGATTACACAGATAACCATGATTACATAGAAATTAAATCTACTTTGCAAAGTATACAATGGCCAGCAATGATTTACCGCTATATATCATATCTCTGAATATAACCCAAAGCTTAATAAAACTGTTTCAATTTTGAAAGGCATTAAATGACAAAATACTAGAAGTCCGATTATAGTGTTTCTTCATAATTAGTACCAATGTTTTACTTTTCTACCTGTTTCAAAATATTTTCTAACTTACAAATGCTTCTGTTATAGCTAATATGATAAATTATACGACAGTGATCACAGAAAAATATTTCCTCATACATACACATATGGTACCAGAACAGTTTCTAGGCGTGACAAACAGCTTTGCCAAGGGGTCCATTAAGTCCTGGATCAGAAACGAACATCAGGTGTACTGGGCAGACCAGGGCTCACACATGGGAAGTCAGTAATTGACAAATCCAATTTAAAGAGAGCTGTGGAGCTGCTAAATCTTAGCAGAGGACAGCTCAGAAACACCACAAGACTCTTGACGGTATACATGGCCGTCAAGAAACACTTGCATAAAATGGGGCGCTTCCAGGGGGACCTGGCGTGCACACACTCCCGCTAGGGGAAGGAACCAGCCCAGCACATCTTATGCGAGTGTAAAGCTCAGGACCGCAAAGACTGCTCTACGATGAGTCTAGACCGGAGACAGGGCAATATAAAAATTCACCTTGCCAATTACTGTGCAGACTAGTTCAAGGCGAAGTGATTTTTGGAATGTGTAAAGTAGAAAAGACAATGGGCATGCACAATAAACCAAAGGCTGCGGTGCTATGACGCAGACGACCCCTAAGGGAGAAAAAACATATACAACGTAGTGCATTTGACAAGGGTTTGAAAATACAAAATTCAGACTTTAATATAAATTATATCTTAACATATATTTTCCTAATTTGAAAACCATATTGCCACAGAAAACTGAAAATCATGTGGTAACACTTTTATATAGTTAGTAACAATGATCTGTTTTCTTAAATCAAAAATATTTCCTATTCTGAAAAACATAATGCCACAGAAAACTGAAAATCATGTGGTAACATTTTTAATATTTAGTAGCAATGATCTATCTGTTTTCTTAATTCAAAAATATTTAATTTATACATTATATTTGTTTTCTATGGATGTCAATATTTTGTTTATTTCATTACAACATGTGGTATAATTGCTGATGAATATTGTGCATAATTGACTGCTGAGGCCATAAAAAAAATTTTAGACGTAGTAGGCAAAGTAACACAATCCATATAATGCATATGTAATATATAAAAATTCACTAAAAATTGTTCGTGTAATATTTTATATGTTTATATATTCTTCTATAATAAAAAATCAAAATCCATGTTTTTTAAAAAAGATACAAGTAAATAATTTCAAGCATTTTAAAATACTTTGGTTGCTTGTTTAGTGTCACAAATAAACTGTTTAGCTGCTATAAAGGGTAATATCATTTGCATGTCCATTTTGAGTGTACTCTGCATCATTGAGTAAGAAAACAGTATTGCAAATATTAAACTTATAATTTTTGTGCAGGAAAAAATGTAAACTGAAGAAAAAAAGTTAATATCCATAAACTACATATTTAGAATAAAGATTAGCATAAGGTTTTCCAATAGTCCCTATATCATTTTATAAAAATTAACATATTTTTCGAAAGTAAAAATGTTTAAGAGATAAGAATTTTATAGAGCCTCGTTGATCCAGGGGTAAGAACGTGTGCCTCAGAACCAAAGGGTACTAGGTTTAATTGTTGGGATTCTTCCTTCATTTTTTCCGTACACACTATAAAATTAACATCGGCCGAGGTTGTGGCATTTATTTCTGATCTCTGCACGTTCGGCCCTTTGGAGAGGGCGTAAAGCCCTCAATACCGTGTCTATGAGATGTTGAGCACATTAAAGATCAATACATACGGTGGTTGTATTTCAGTAGATTTCAGCCTTACATAAGTGTTAATTAGCAGATAATCCAAGACTAAAAAATTACACTTTTTAATTGCAGATTTATTATGTTTGTTAAATATTCATTTTAATACATCTTCAAGTTATTTGAGTGTACTTAACTAAATTTATTTATATTGCCCAGGTCAGAGCAAAGATTACTGTGTTACTACCAAATAAGCTTAATTCAAGAAAGAAGAAGCGTTTCACTCGTCAAGGCCTGGCAGTTCAGTGTGACAATCGTACCCATTAGGAATGACAAGTGAATTAGATTAACAGAAGACATTTCAGAAAAAAAAATTGAATCAAAAACTTTTTATAGCTGCAAAACCTTTCACGCTTAAAATGTGCAGAGACATAGTTTTGTGTAAACCGACAAAAGCAAAAACAGACGCTCGACAAAAAAAACTTTTGTTTTCATAGACTTAACGCCGCTTAAAGTGTACAAACAATCGTCACAAAAATGTTGTGAACATTCTTCGAAGACGTTAACAAAAATCATCAAATGAAGTTGCATAAACAAAATTCAGAATCTCCAAATGTGTGTTTCTACCTAATCAACAGGTTTTTTTGTATGGGACAGTATTAGTTGTTTGGACAATCAAAATAAATGGAAGCTTTGAAACTACAAAATTTTTTGACGTACCTGCATAAACTCCAAGCAACACAATGCACAAATTGTAACAAAAATGGAGTGTGCACTTCTGGAACCTCAGGCAGAAGATTCCAATTTTCCTTCACAATATGTCATTTTAACCAACCAGGCAGTAGTGCCGAGAAGATTGCTTTGAATGTGTTTTGAGTAAGGTAGCGATACATCATCAAACAACAATGAGTGGGCCTTGTATATATGTATATACTACGCAAATCCGTTTATTAGTGTATAGACTTTTATAAGCAACGTACAGTCGCGAGGACTCAATAATTTACTCGAGTGTCACAATGAGTTCAAGAAGAGATATGTACGGTGTCACATTGGACTGCTAGGAAATCAACATGTGTAACAACAATTCATTGGAACGCCAACTAGAGAAACCTTAAGCTTCAACATATAAAACCATTGTATCGTCTGTATTTTTAAACAAACCAATATTTTTTGTAGAAAACAATTAATTATAAATTAAAATAGTTCATTTGTCCATCTCAAACCACTATCAGAATTGATTTAATTAAAAACGTTGAAATTAAAACCAACTAGGCGTATTGTTTTGCCTCTTTTTTTTTTGTTGAAGATTTATATTTCATGTAACTTTAAATTTACTAAACTGTTGGAATTGTGATACATAGTCTTCTTTAATTAGTCGATAGTAGATAACACTAGAACTAAATTCACTTTCAAATGTATAATAAAACTATTAATATGACCTATATATTATATTGATTTTACATGACAGCTCTTTCCCAACGATGTGTCTTTTTTAGATAATTTATCCATAGCGGAGGGAAACAGCTGCCACGTAATTATAATAATAAAATGTAAATCTTACACCTGTTAGTAAATATATTATTTTACACGATTTTCATTAACAGCCTTTGATTGTATTGTCACAATTAGCGAATTTTGTCCCTTGCTTAAATATACCTTGTATTGTTTTTTGTTAATTCCACTTTTAAAATTGTATTAAACTTCCTTTCTTTTAACTTATTGTTTATTTTCTGTGAGAACTATTAGGGAATTTCCCACATCCAAGATTCATTTCAATTTTTATATGTTTACATACATATATATATATATATATATTTATATATATATATATATATATATATATATATATATATATATATATATATATATATTTATATATATATATATATATATATATATATATATATATATATATATATATATATATATATATATATATATATATATACGTATCCAACCAATAACTCAAAAAATACTTGCCCGATTTTGATCAAATTTGTAAATTGCCTTGGCTATGTTAATAGCTTGGATGAGTTCGTAGATGAACACTAGCTCTAATTTTTCTCAAAAAAAAGGGTAGAGAAATTTGTAAAACTACAATATTTCTTGAAATATTAACGTGGATTCTAATGAAATATTGTGCATGAGTAAAGGCGTCACAATATTGCTAGTACCCAAATTGTAAATTAAATAGTCAGAGAACAAAAAATAATAGTGGTATAGATGAGACAAACAATGTGAATAATGTTAGTAATACTAGTAATAGATTCTTCTTTTTTAAAGGCTCCTGCTTGAGATGTGAGTGTGGTTGGTGATATTGTATTGTAGTGGATCATATACCTGCTCACGTTGCACTATTGCATGAGGGAACTTTATTGTTGAGTAGATTAGCCAAGGGCTAGACTTCGCCATGAGGTTTCATCTTAAATTAGTTTAAATTGAGAATTTTAATTCATTTGTAGCGATTTCTTGTTTGTATTGTATGTAATATGGGCGATTAATAATAATAATAATAAAAGGTCGGTTCGCAGTTTACCTTGACACTTTTAAATAAATCAACTGCTGATAAATATAATTTGACATCACTAATGCACGTCGACACTACTCTTTCCCTTTGCATTCCTTGTCTTTACTGAGTTTTTTACATGTGAACTTCTTCATGATCTGTTACTATAAGTTAAAAAACATTTAAAGGAGGTACGACTGCAAAATCTGAAAAAGACAGCTGTTAGAGATCCGACTAAGCTATTTTTTTCGCTTTTCCACTCATATTTACAGTTCCTTTTCCTCGCCCTACACCCTTCACAACTCCTGGTCCTGTAACTTTTTAGAGGTTGTTTATAAGAAATGTTTGTTGTGGGTTATGCACCTAGGAGAATCCTAAGCATGTTTCGGAAAAAAAATTCTCAAAACCCTCCATGAGGTAAACTGCTAATTTACCAAATTTATTTTATATATATATATATATATATATATATATATATATATATATATATATATATTTCATTTTGTGCTGTTTAGACAAATTAAATTCCCGATTGTCACTTATTTTGTTAATTTTATTAAATTAACCCACTATAAAGATTTATCTAGAGATCTTGTATTTTATTTGTTGGTAGTACCTTTCTTTTTATAAATCAAACATCTTAATCTTATGAAAATTCACTACCATAACGCACTTGCTGCGTCCCGAGTTTTTTTAAATAGGTAACTAGGATTGTCTAAAAAATACATGAAAATATTGACTTAAAATTTAGCTACAGAAGTTAGGCTTAACAGTATTGATAAATTAATAGAAAACTAATAAATATTTAAAAAAATACATGAAAATATTAAAATTAAGAAAATTTAATTAATAACTCTATGCATAAATATTGCAACCTCTTTGGATTATAAGGAACGGGAAGAGTAGATCACTTTGTGTTATAACTTCTGTTTAGACAAATTAAATTCCCGATTGTCACTTATTTTGTTTATTTTATTAAATTAACCCACTATAAAGATTTATCTAGAGATCTTGTATTTTATTTGTTGGTAGTACCTTTCTTTTTATAAATCAAACATCTTAATCTTATGAAAATTCACTACCATAACGCACTTGCTGCGTCCCGAGTTTTTTTAAATAGGTAACTAGGATTGTCTAAAAAATACATGAAAATATTGACTTAAAATTTAGCTACAGAAGTTAGGCTTAACAGTATTGATAAATTAATAGAAAACTAATAAATATTTAAAAAAATACATGAAAATATTAAAATTAAGAAAATTTAATTAATAACTCTATGCATAAATATTGCAACCTCTTTGGATTATAAGGAACGGGAAGAGTAGATCACTTTGTGTTATAACTTCTAAAGGGGTGGTATGGTCATACCCAGAATTCTCAACAAAGTAAAGTTTCTTATTCCTAGGACATTGATAAAACCCTAATTTATTACACAAAAAGTAAATCGACACAGTAACTTCACTACACAAAATTCGATGTGGTGGTGACGCCGTGCTTCCGGCACGAAATAAAACCATAAAATATACCATGATTATTTATAATAACACTATTATATACCTAATGGAAATATGTTACCTATTAGGAAAAGTACGAAATATTAACAAATAGTTTTACTGCATAACAATGTCTGTAGATACATTTTCTATATTTACATGTTTCTCTTCACTACCCCTTTTATCACCACCGTCATCGGCGTCATCGTCGGCGTCTTCGTTTTCAGTATCAGCCTCAGCGTCGTCACCAGTTAGGAATTTATCCTCATCCGAGAGGAAAGGTTTGAGTACACTAAAATACCCAGACAAACCGCATCTCTTTAGACTGGTACAGAAAAAGTTTATCGACATTTTCCCATCTCAATCAACGTAAAGTCTACACAATTCAGCTGTATAATTATATAGACGATAACGTTTCATACATCTCGATTCCGACATGTATCGTCCCATTCCATACACCGGTTCATGTTCAGCATCGAATACGATATCGCTAAATTGAGTGCACAAATAACTCAGCATTTTAGAGATTTTTTTAAGTCGCTAGGTTCACTATAATTCGTGTAACACATCCACATGATACTATTACTCTTCTAAAGCTTCAAAATAAAACAGAAATACACGATGTTTGATGTTGAAACTCTCGTAATATATTCTAACATATTATTTTACATTACATCTATTTATTAACCACAATATACTTATGTATCATTATTAAATAAAACCACTTAAACCAATAATTATACTAATCAGCGGTTTTCACATATCCACGGTGAGCGTCTCCTCACATCCTATCACTACCTTAATGCGTGATCTCAATACAGCATTATACAGGGTGTTGTAACTTCTCCCTTGCCAAATAAGATTTAGGGTACCTAAATCTTGAGATTGGTGTCCTCCAGGGGAACTTCATGGATGTTCTTAATTTCATCAGTAATGTTAAAGTCGGTGGCTGAGCTGGTTCTTCTGATTTTAAATTTCCATAAACAAAAACAGGCTACTTTTAATAAAAGGACACAAACAGTTAAAGTAAAAACACTTATAGAAGTATGGATTGCAGGAACACCAGATGTTTATTACGTAAGAACTAATTTTCATTATAAAGGATATTTAATGAACTTAACATCGTATGATGCATGGAAGTGAAGGCTTTCTAATAAGAGTTATTTTTCGCTAAAAGGGATATTTAATGTACTTAACATCGCATGATACAACTGTTAAATCCAAGACATTGATAATACTTATATAATTACAAATTATGTTTTTCGCCAATAAACCCTCAAAAAATGTTTATTACGTAAGAACTTATTTTCATTATAAAGGATATTTAATGAACTTAAATCGTATGACACATGGAAGTGAAAGCTCTTTAACAAGAGTTATTTTTCGCTAAAAAGGATATTTAATGTACTTAGCATTGCATGATATAATGATTCAACTGTTAAGTCCAAGGCATTGATAACACTTATATAATACAAATAATATGTTTTCCCCAATAAACTGTTAAACAGGTGATTATTACGTAAGAAATACTGATTGGATACCTGCTTTCGGTTACAACTTGGTAAAAGTTGATGCTATTTATTAAAAACCAAATCGTGATATTGCTGTTTTTATTAATCGCAGTGTATTTTTGAGTGGATATCCAAGTTTTTACCTATGATAATACATTTGAGAATATAGGGCTTAAAATTATTAAAAGTACTAAAAAACTGAATACCCCAATCAACACCTATGGAGACCAAACCATTCTATTTCATGATGACAACATGTATCAGATAGTAAGCGATAATAGAGTTAGGTTTTCAATTTTACAAACTGGATTTACATCAAACCTCTACCCAAACATTCCATCAAAAATCGAAAGCGTTTTTTGCTACACCAATTGCACTGTTTCCGTAAGAAACGATAGTTTGAATTCAACAAATTGACCATCATATTAAACAAGGTAGCACCTTTTAACCCTGCTATATTAGGTATACAACACCGGAGTCAAACTTTTTTCTTACAACTACGAAAACTTCTGCAGAAACTAACAACTTTCAAAGATGTCTTGGATAAAGATTATGAAGACTAGTTATAACTTTAATATATTTAATTTAAATGTAGGTATACAGATTTGAACCTATAGTTATACATACAATAAACAACATACAACACGTATGCATACATCAAGATTTGAACCTATAACCATTAAGATTTAAACATATAGTCATACATACAATAAACAACACACAAAAGGTGGCTTCATCAGAGGATGAAGGAATGAAAAGAGACTTAGATACGTACAACCACACAGGCATGCAGCATCTCTCAATTAAATTTCGCCATACATGAACCCATCTAAACATGTGTCTTTTACATGTTGTCTCTAACACAGAGTCTAATCACCATAACCCTTGAAGTTGTAGATAAAACAGTATTTCTTCTTCTTAGGACGCCGTCTCCCTACGAAGGTTGGCGATCCAACTCTCTATAATGGTGCGTGATACCGCACCTCTGAAAATCTCCACAGATGTACATCCGAACCATCGACGCAGATCTTTCATCCATGAGTTCTACCGTCTGCCCGCAGATCATTTGCCCTCGATCTTTCCTTCGATGAGGAGTCGGAGGAGCTCGTACCGCTCACCCCTCATAATGTGCCCGATGTAATGGAGCTTTCGTTCTTTGATGGTTGTCAGCAGTTCTTTGCCTTTACCTATTCTCCTTAGCACTTCCTCGTTGGTTATCCTGTTCACCCAGAATATACGCAGTATACGGCGATACAAGTACATCTCAAAGGCGTCAATGCGGCTCTCCATCGATTGGCAGAATGTCCAGCTCTTGGAGCCATAGAGTAGCACTGGGAAGATATAACAGCGCAATATACGCATGCGGAGCTGTAGGTTTAGGTCTCTACTGGTGAAGAGGTTCTTCGTGGAGATGAATGTCCATCTGGCCTGTTCTATCCTTGATCTGATTTTAAGGTGACTGTTTTCGTTGACGAGGGCCTAATGTATTTAACGGACAGCACCTGTTTCACACCATGGTTGTTAATTTGAAGGATCGTCCGTCTTGGTTCCCTGGAGAACATAACCACCTTGGTCTTGGCAATGTTTATGTGTAAACCATACTGTGTGCTATGTTCAACGATGAGGTCCACCATATTCTGGAGATGTGGGAGGCTGTCGGCGACCACGACCGTATCGTCGGCGAATCGTATATTATTAATAAGATGCCGTTGATTTTAACGCCCTATTTCACATTCTCCAGTGCCTCCCGGAACACCGCCTTCGAGTATATGTTAAAGAGTAGAGGGGACAGGACACATCCTTGTCTAACACCCCTTCTGATTTTTGTTTATTCGGATGTTATGCCCTCTATCCTAATCTCTGCAGTCTGATACCAGTACAGCTTCGTGATGATGTTCAGATCTCCCGAATCGACTCCGGTGTATTTTAGGATCTCAATGAGCTTCTGGTACGAGACACAGTCTAAAGCTTTTCGGTGGTCAATAAATTAGGCGTATATATCAACATTAATGTCTCTGCATCGCTGTGTGAGAACGTCAAGAGAGAAGAGAGCCTCGCGCGTGCCCATTCCGTTCTTAAATCCAAACTGCGTCTCTCCAGCCTGTCCCTCGCATCTGGCGTATATGCGAGTGTGAACGATGCGAAGAAACACCTTGAGGACGTGAGACATCAGACTTATCATTCGGTGGTCGTCGCATTGCGAAGCGTTCGTTTTTTTTTTTTGGCAGAGCGATGAACGTCGACCTCAGCCAATCCGTTGGTATTTTCCCAGTTTCATATATTGAGATGAATAACGATGTAAGAAGTTTTAGGCCTCCATCATCTGCACTGACGATCAATTTCAAGGTTTCTGCATGAATATTGTCTGGTCCTACAGCCTTGTCATTTTTCTGAAGTTTTATAGCACGTCTCACTTCCCCTGCCGTTATTGAAGAGAGCCTCAACATACTTCTTTCATCTTTTAAACTTTACCTCAACGCTCGTTAAGATGTTGTTGTTAGTGTCCTTCAAAATACCGTGGATCTGCCTGCGTTGTGTGTTTGTGAATTCCTTGACCTTTTTGTGGAGATTAAACGAGTCGTGCTTTTTTTCTAGTGTCTCCATTTTGCTGCATTTTTTAGCTAGCCATCCTTCCCTTGCTTTTCGGCATTCCGATCTCACCACCATTTTCAGCTCTCTTTATCGGTTATAGTCTGTGGCCTTGTATTTCCTTCTCTCGTTCATAAGTTGGAGAATTTCGTCTGTCATCCACTGTTGCTTTTTAAAGGCCTGTGCATATCCAATGTTATCCTCCTGGGTTTCCAAAAGTGCCTTTTTCAAGACAGTCCACCGAGGCTCTATGTCGTCTTCATTGCAAAAGTTAGTTGCTCGTAGACGTGCCTCGAGACTCTCGGCTGCCCTGGCTCGTATCTCGAGATCAAGAAGTCTTCTGACATCGACTCGCTTGGATTTGTTTGGACGTTGGACTCTAGTGAAGTAGCGAAGCTGTAGACTTATTACTACGGGATTGTGGTCGCTGTTGACGTCGGCGCCAGGGTATGTTGTTGCTGATTTGACAAACTTCATTAAATGGCTCTTAATGAGGATGAAATCTATCTGATTTCTCACTATGTGGTTATCACGATCTGCTGGGGATTTCCACGGGTATAGACGTCTAGGATGTTGTTTGAAGTAGGTGTTGGCGGCAGAGAGGCGGTGTTCTGTACAAAATTGCACAAGACGATATCATCTAGTGTTGCGTGTTCCCAGACCATAATCTCCGCAGACCCCGCCATCAGCGCCCTTCCCGATTTTTGCGTAAAGTCGCCAAGAACAATTGTCACCTCCCCTTGTTTTGTTGTTTTCATAGCTTCTTCTAAGGCAGAGTAGAATTCTTCAACCGCCTCATCAGGTTTGTCTCCTGTTGGAGCGTACGCTTGAATTACGTTCATAACTCTATGAGTAGTGAGGAGTCTCAAGAGCATCACTCGAGCTCCGAGTGGGATAAAATCAATTACCGATTTTTTCTAGTTCAGAGAAGATGGGTATAGCTACGCCATACTGGTGTTTGGGGTCGTCGCCACCAGAGTAGTAGCGAACGCCATTTTTTGTCCTGTGTTTTCCAGTGCCTGGCCATCGTACCTCGCTTAGCCCCAAGATCTTGACCCCCAATCTACACATTTCCGCATCTACATTGGCGAGTTTTCCTGCCATACATAGGCTACGTATATTCCACGTTGCAATTCTGGTTTTTTTCTATATATTTGTATTCTGTTAGTTTTCATGGACGGGGGATTCTTCGCACCCTCTCCCCAAGGGGTGCCCCGGACTGAGGGCCGTGTTTATATTTGTTTCAGCCATGTTGAATAAATGGAATGATAGTGGAGTGGGACTTCCGTTTCCCTTCTCCACCGCAGTGTGGAAGCCATTGGAACTGCTACAGTGGCGCCTCCCACTTCAATTGTGACGCTGTGTGTGAAGTACATCTTCGGCACCGCCACATGGTACTGTTGCTGCTGCCCAGCAACAGATTTTCACCATATCTGGTTATCCTCACTTAGTTTAGCCTGCAGGTCGATGCAGTTGCCCGGGGTGTGGCACGAGGAGCCATGAGTGAGAATTAAATGCCCTGTGAGGACCAGTCATCGTCGACCGCTCTCCAGCTATGCCGCTGAGCGCGACCGTCTTCGATGAAATATGCTACCTCTTCAGCGCAACCCCAACACCCAAAACAGTGTTAGCTGCTCTTAAACGCCTTCGGTGTCCGACCTGGATGGATGATCAACTAACCTGAGAGCATATAAGTTGGTTGTTTAGTACATCCAACTGGTTGGTTGGTTGGTTGGTCAGAGGTGGCTTCATCAGAGGATGAATGTATGGTATATAGAGATGGTTCTTTCGGAATACACGATTTATTAGTGCTGAACATAGGTTTATATTGAGTATCATGCTTTAACACCTGTATGTGAGAGGTGATACTTATTATTTGTCTGTTATATTTAATGAAATCCCTTGTTATTTACGACCTATTAGTGTTGAACACAGGTTTGTATTGTGGTGATAGATATTTTTTCAGAGTTTACCAACTCAGTACATTATTAGTGTCGAACATAAGTTTTAAACGCTTATGAGCAATTTAAAAGCATGACGCCTTGTCGCAACATTTGCTCTTTATTTCCTATTAATTGTGCCAGGTTTTCCAAATGTTTCACTTTTAATCTGCTTCTTTCTTTTTATTCAAATATATATTTTCCTCTTCTCCCTTCTACCTTTTCCTTATTAATTATTATATCAGTATTAATAACGGTGTACTCTGCCTTTGTCATTTTTACAAGTCCGCCTTTGAGCCGCTTTTATTCTCTTCCTATCCTGCTCCTTCAAAGCCCAACTTTCAATTCCATACATTATAATACTACATACGCATGACTTCATATACCTCTGCTTCAGGTATTTCACAGGTAAACAAAAGCTATACTTCCTGGCAAGGCACGACAATACCGCGTTGAACAAATCGGTGCGATCATCAAAGTCAAGCAACGTCAAGAACGCTTGAATTGGCCATTTGGGAATGCAATGACGAACCACCGAGTATATCTGCCGATAAAGTTGCCTTCGGTAAACAGCGACGCTTAGGTAGACTTGCACTATTTTCCTTTTACAAGACAAACTTATTTATTTAACTATGAGGTATGTGATATCCAAACGTTTTGATGTTTAGAACATATTTCTTCTTGGTCCTGTATGTTTATGATTTTAATATGGTTTTCGATCACTGCACTGATATAATGTTAGATTTATAAAGCTAACTGCTCTCCTCAATTACTTAACGGCAACAATTAACTTTCCTTTTAATATTTTTTTATATTTTGTAAAAGCAAACAAAACAGTATATTAATACACAGGAATTTTAAAGATACTGTTAAATCAAAAACCAGATCTAAAGATCCTTTGGCACAGCTGAGATACGGTAGTATTGACGAATCGTGCGTAGCTAAACATATTTGGGACAATAATCAAGACATTGATAAATAAAATCTTAAGCTTATTAAGAGTGTTAAAAACCCGGTGATGCTAGATGCCTACGAAAGTATTTATATCACTAAGTCCGTAAAAAGCAAAAGTTCCTTAAACCAAGCCCCGCCACTGATTAATAGCCCACTCTTTGGACTGGTTATTTGATGTAAAAGTACTCCGAACTCGGTAGGCAAAGACGTAACGGGATTTTAAAAAAGACCTCCGGCAATTAAAATACAAACGCAGAAAATTTCCCTATGATCTTCGCTCTCGGTTTCGTTTTTTACCTAATACGGAGTGTAAATGTAATGTTCAGTAGTTAATACATTTAAAATTCTTCATCCTCTGATGACGCTAAATTTGTTGGTGAAACGATCGGCTGTTCTTTGAAAATATGTGTTGTGTTGATTTTGGTTCTCCAAGTGTATTTATCAGTGCTCGTTACAGGTTCCACCCTTCACTTAGGGAAACGTTGCTTAAAAAAATTGTAAGCAGGTAAACAAAACAAAAATACATCTGTGTATACTTAAATGTGATTAATTTTCTTAACACTTTATTTCCAAAGAAAGTCATTAGATCTAGCCTTTCGAAAATTATCACATTTACAAAATCTTAATGGATAAACACCCTGTCCACCATTCTGAAGTATTTGACTTCAGCGGAAAATAACTAGAACTTACGAATGTCACACTTCTACGGTTTTCACCTAGATGTTTTGTCAGTCAGTAATAACGATAGGCTGTACTTCTTAAATGAGTAAGTTTAATAGAAAATCACAAGCGACGTTGTATTTAATCGAGTTTATTTAAAAAAATATATATATCGTGCAGCAATCTCTTAGTCATAAAAATAAAATTTATACAAAAATTTTGGAAAGTAAAATAACAACAAAGCACCTTAAAGTTATCCAATGTAGCCGGCCTTTTAACCACCATACATATGATTACGAAGATTGTATGTACTATAACTAAAATCATTAGCTCAAAGCTTCCTAAAGTTATCATGGTAAAAAAGCGTTCTACACACACGCATGCATGCGCACACACACATACAAGCACGCACACACACGCACGCACACACGAACACCCACCCAAACCTACGCGCGCGCGCCCGCACACACACGCGCCCCCGCAACACACGCACTGCATTAAGTAATATGATATTTTCAATACATTTCCTAATGTGGGCTTCAAAGTGACCGTTCCGTATATGTAAATATACCTAACGTGCCGTTCGAAGCCCTGTGCGGCAAACTGCCTGGTGGGTGCTCAATGGCAGTTCAACGCCGGGCGTCGAACAGGACAAGTGGCGCCAAACTACCTGTTAGACATATATATATATATATATATATATATATATATATATATAAGTGTGTCTGTGTGTGTGTTATATATATATATATATATATATATATATATATATATATATATATATATATATATATATATATATATATATATGTATATATCTTAATTTCAGGCTTAGTGTTTCTACAGTACCGCAACGAAACTAAAAGGGCCCTGTTGCCGAACGAAATAACATCAATAGATACTGTCAAAGCTCTATTTGTAAGATCTTTTCCAAAGCAACTAACAATGGAGTACTTGGATTCACCAAATGTAAAAATCTACATTCACGATTCATCAAAAGATATGTTTTATGAATTGGAGGACTTAAGGTGAGCATAATATAAAATATTTAAGTCGCCGATCGTACATAATTAATAACTAAGAAGTTCCGATACAAATAATCTTGTAGTGTAAAGTTCTTATGGAGATTTAATTTGCAACAGAAAATTTGACATAGGAAAGGCGTACAAGAGAAATTTCAATAACATTGTGAGATGTAAGACAGGACCGTCCTCTCGGTGCGCAACCAGGTAGTATGTTGTCACTACATCTCCAATTAACACAAAATGTTGTATATAGAGACTGTGTACAACCAACTAACAATTTTGTAAATTATCAGCCCTGGCCCATTTTTTTCCTGATACAGGGGCCATGCATGTAAGGCTAGACGTATTCTCACCATAATTAGAAACGCAGACTGGTTTCGCTCTAATCAGAGCTCGTCAATGCGCTATACTAATTACAACAAAAACACACCTATAAAGTAATAGGGCTATGGTAGCCAGCCTCCTAAAAGATTGTAAGATGTACGACAGAGTCGCCATCTCGGTGCAGAACCAGGTAGTATGCTGTCACTACAGCTCCAATTAACACAAAATGTTGTAAATAGAGACCGTGTACAACCAACAAACAATTTTGTAAATTGTCAGCCTTGGCCTGTTTCTTTCCTGATACAAGGACACGTTGCAACGGTAGGAACCAAGTGCCTTTATTGCAGCTTGCTATCTGAATATATTTGTAACGATTTGTGTGTGCAATAGTTTTGTATAATTTTCCTCGCGCACATCTCGATGGCATACACTTCTGCCTGGTTTACGGTTGCATACTTTCCGATGATATATGATATTCTTGCGTCGATGTTGCTCCTATATGCGCCAGCTCTTGCCCTCCCGATCGGTTTGGAAGCCGTCAGTGTACCAGCACAGATCTGCCCTCAATAGGGTGTTGGTTTCGTACTCAGTCCTCCCTATCCGGATGGACGGTCTTGAAAGACAGATCTCTACTTTATACGCATCAGGTCTGAGACAATTTCCAGAACCTCATGGCTCTCAATGTCATCAAGAAATCCGGGTCCTTCCCAAACTAATTGCCTTCGGCATGCTATCAAGCGCTTGTTTTAATATGTACGTTGTCCACCTAGCCTCCCTCTCTAGCCAAATGTGAAGAGGTGGAATGTTTAGGAGGACTTCCAGAGCGGCTGATAGAGCTTTTCTCTGTAGCTGGGCCAGTTTGGCCCTCGCGATACCACGAAGTGCCGTAGGCCACCAAACTATAGCTCCATAGGTTATCATCGGTCTAATAGCCACTACATAGAGCCAGTACATCTGTTGTGGGCTTGAGTAGATAGTGCGACACCTGGGACCATTCCCTCCACTTTTTTTCTGCGCATGCGTGATGACGTCACGCGCATGCGCTGTCTGGTGACAGTTGACAGCTGGCCTGTCAGTGTAGACAGATGTCAATGTCCGCTGACCTGTCAGCTGTCACCTGTCAGATGTCAGATCTGACCTGTCAGATGACGTCACAAGCGTTCCAAGATGGCTGCCCTGTGATAGACAGCCGCAACCCGGGTCTCTATGGAACTGTCTTATGTCAGATGTTCCGTCTGCCCTGTCGAGAGAGAGATAGAGAGAGAGAGATAGCTACAAGTCAGGTTAGACGTCTTGTGATGACGTCACAAGCGTTCCAAGATGTCTGACCTGTGTGTCCATAGATATCTACAAGTCAGGTCTCCATGTATGTGTTTGTCGAATACCAGCTGTCTGATTGTTTATTAAGGTTATGTTTGTATTTGTTGATTGAGGTTATGTTCACACACGTGTTGATTACCAATCATCTGTTTGTTTATTAAGGTTATGTATTTGTTTATTAAGGTTAGGTGTTCGTAAACACACACACACACACACACACACACAGCTGTTTGTTGTTTATTGTGTTGGTAAGATGTGTTGAAGTTTGTTAGGGTATTTCGTTTTTGGCGGGAAATTTGAATTTATTCTAAAATTTGCGTCTGTTATGTCCAGAGATCTCTCTCCCCCTCGAAGAAGGGAACATTCTATTTGTAAAGTTGTAGAGTGAGAGAATATTCCCTTCTTTGAGGGGAGAGATCTGTTGGACACACAATCAATCGGTTTAGCACACACATACATATATGAGGAAGATATATTGAGCGGGTAATTTGAAATTTTGATTTTAATTTGAAATATGATTTTTGAAAGAAAAGCATTCGCCTGAAATTAGATTTGAATTAGATTCGAACCCCGACCATACAGCTTACTAAGATATGCAAACGTCCCTAAACCGATTATGCTAACCAGACACACGGTGAAAGTTTGTTCGCAGTGGTATATATAAAACAAAAACCTGTTACATATGATAATTTAAAACGAGTTTATCAGGCTGATGAGTGTGTGTGTGTGGGCAGGGGTGGTATCTCTATTACATTCCAATTGTAACCTAATAGGTACGGTAATTTTTTAAAAACAATAGTATATTTATATTTTGTAGTAAAAAGATATTTTATAGTAAAAGATATTTAAAGACGTTCCAATTTACCTATCTAATATAAAATTCTAAAAACAAAAACGTTTGAAGCAAAACTATCAATAACAAAACGTATTTACATCTAGATATCTTAATGAATTTGTTTAATGGGGTAATAAAACTGGAGATCTGGTTTTATGTATGCGTGTTTGTTTATGTTAGTGTTTTATATCACAGTGAATCTGAACTTATATAGGGAGTGATCAAAAAACACAAGTAACAAAACTCGATTTAAAACATCAAACTAAACTTTGATATACAAGGATTGTTTGATAAGTATTGTTTGTATGCAAACATAAATAATATAATAGTATACTTACATACAGCAAGAGACGTCATACATGTTTCACGGTTTAACACACACTGACGTCTGTTGAGGTCTTGAATGGTTTGTTTGAAAGCATAGAACACACACACACACACACACACATAGGTCATGACTGCACGAAGGCTTTGCTTAGACTGACAGACAGAAAGGGGTTAATAAAAATGCAACAAAATAAAAATAAAACAACTGATTTACATACAATAAAAATTTATTAGGATTAATTAAGTTGTACATATTGATACATAAATGACATACTATTATTACATAATGGCTCTAACGATACCCGTTAGAGGTTTATATTCCATTACACTGTCATGAATAACCAAACAATAAACACGAGTATTTTTTGGGAAGTTGGCGTGACTCATAAACTCCACCTTAATGTCCACCGTTGAAGACTTGATTGACTCGTTCTGGTGCTGACAGTCAATCACAAATAGAGCTCTGTCTTTAAACTCGTCATAATTCAAGATAGGCTCCGACATGTTTTTATAACAGAAGCTTTTTTGAAAAACTGTATACATGTTATAGGCTTCTGCATATTTCGATTTCTCAAAATCCATATTCATAGATTCATAAGGGTAGCATTCTGAATTTAGAAACACTCTGAGGTCCAACATACCAATGTTATCGAAATAGTCTGACCTCTTCTTCACGTTATCCTTACGATCTGTTTGAAATGCTATAATCACATATCGAGGTCTTTCCAAGTTGGTTGCAGTTTTAACAGCCCACACATCTCTGTTGATATCTCTGAGTGCTGGTAACTCATATATGTCCCATTTGCGGTATGCGAGAAATATAGAGGTGTCTTTGGCTATTTTATCCATCAGTTCCAATTTCATTTTATCATTGGGTAATACATGTTTTACCTTTAAAAACATATTGGTTACGGTAATTTTTGCTCGTGCCGTACCTGTGCTGTAATAGCCGTTGGAATCGTTTCGAGCTCTTGTAAAGCGGAAAGTATGTTTGCCACAGAGAACTCCTTTGAAATGATGAAAGAAACTGAAGAAGAACCAAACAGGTATGAGCATGTGAAACTTGTTATCATTTAAGGTGATGTGCTCCGACGACACATTCAGACCGGCGTTGCTAAGAGATTGGGCTTCATTCTTACTGAACGATAGCAGACTTTTGATGATGGTTGTGGTGTATGGGTCTCGCACTCGTTCCACTTCCTTGTTATTTAACTCATAGGTCATTGATTCGAACAGAGCTGCTCCTCCATTATTTGACAGATAACAAGCACCAGTGGCATTTTGGATTGCTACAGGTTCCAGAGCACCTTCGATTATTAGAGCTGACTCGGCCAGACATACGAACGCATCTTGTTGGTTGATGGCTATTTCAATTTCATCGCTGTTACCAAACGATTTAGTTGGTGAATAGTAAGAGCGCAGCTCTTCTCGATCGATGCCATCATCAAACACGGGTTCTTTGAATATTTCTAGTTTTGACGACATGATAACCCAGGCTTTGCAGGAACTCAATATTATCGGGACGAAGCGTACCCTTTGACGTGTCTGACTCAACTGAATTTGTTGTGGTAGATGCACTTGCTTTTATATCCTTGAAGACCAACATACTAAGCAACTTTTATAAGTTTCAAGCGAACAGACACCTCTTCACCTTGAAAGTTGACAGGAACTGAATCTTGGTCGACGATGTCGATGCTTATATTGGAAATCTCTTGCTTGTTCACCGGCAAGTAAATTAAATTTTTAGGTTCTATGTCGATTGCGTAGCCAGGATCAACCATCGGAGCAAACTCATACAGCGTGTGTGAAGGTTGTCCGTTATAATAGGAACCAGACACAATATTGGTTTCGATGCGAATCTGTCTAACATCCACTATTTCAACAGGTAAATCAGATTCATAAAAGGTGTCCGGCTGAAGAACTTGTTTTGAAAAGCCCAACATTCGCCCAATCGAACCATCAAATTCAAAACTGACATTTGTATAACACTTTAGTCTACATTTGATGGTGTTCGGATTAGGTCTCAGAATCAGAGCCTGTTGCTTTTGTTCGTGTGTTGCTGTAGCACCAACAAGTTCATTTTGAAGTAACTCTTCCAAGTGTGTTATTTCATAAGCACCGGTGGGTATCGTGATGGTTCGCCAACCGGTTCCTTCTTTTACATGAAATTTGTTTTTACCTTCATAGATGTTGGGTATGTTGTTGTAGGTGTGAAAGCCTATCAAGGCAACAGCATAATTACCATCCAAAACAATTGGTGGATGGTAGTCTGACGACAGATGGGAGCTGCGGTCTTTCAACACAAAGGTGTGCGCCATGACTGATACACACAGGCTACTGTTTGAGTCTTTTATTGCAATAGTTTTTGCAGATACAACCCATAACCGGAGCGCTGTTTCTTGAGATACATGCCTTTGCCCAGTCTCTTGCATTTTGGCTTAAATTTCGAGCCACTCCCTCTCCTACCCATCGCGATGGCTTCCATTGTTTTGTTGTGCCGTTCTTCCTCCTCCAGTTTCTGTTTCGCAGACTTGGCATCGTTCACGGCTTTGGCAATACCTGCAGCACCACCACCCAGAGCTCCTAGTGCTGACAGCCCACCAAATATCAGAGGCAACAGCGGAAGGAAGCCTCCACTTTTAGGTATTGGAATAACTCGAGGTTTCTGCACATTCTTACGTCCACCAATGTTTCTAACGATTGTATGAGCTATATCAAATACGGCGTTCGCTGTTGGAATAAGATTTCTATCTTTTATAACTTCCTCAATCAGACTTAATATGTTTTTAAAGGGAACCTTCTTCTTTGGCTTCGAGTTGATTAGATAAAGCCCCTCATCAAATTTTCTGTTAACTTTCATGGTGTTTGTAACGCCCCGCAACGTTTCAGCAAAACCTGTATCTGTCTTTGTTAATAACAACCCTCACTCTGTGACACCAACATGCATACTGACTGGGTGTCTCACTTGCATTCATATATATATATACACCCCAAAAAAAAATATAGTTTAGTTTAAGTTAAGATGCGTACCAGCAAACACGCTTCTGCCTTACCCATTACAAATATAGACGATGTTGTTACGGACACAGCTCAACAACAACTGAGGCATGGTCCTCTCTTTCCAAACACCGTTCGCTGTATCATATGTGGTCCGAGTGGGTGTGGTAAAACTAATGTCATGCTGAGTTTGTTGTTTGAAGCAAACGGTTTAAAATTTGATAACGTGTATGTGTATTCAAAGTCTCTGTATCAACCGAAATACAAGATGTTAAAGGAGGTGATGAATGCAACAAAAGGTGTTGGTTACTATCCTTATCGAGAAAACGATGAAATATTAGATCCGGCAGATGCCAAGGACAACTCTGTGTTTATATTTGATGATGTAGCTTGTGACAAACAAGATAAAATAAGAGCATACTTCAGTATGGGCAGACATAAGAATATTGATTCATTCTATCTCTGTCAAACATATACACGAATACCCAAACATTTGGTACGTGACAACACCAATGTTATTGTGTTATTCAAGCAAGATGAAACCAATTTAAAACACGTGTACGACGATCATGTGACCACCGATATGGACTTTAAACAATTTAAAACTATCTGCTACCAATGCTGGAAAGATAATAAGTATGGTGTGTTGGTGATTGTGAAGGAAAACGATGTACACAAAGGTCGCTATAGAAAAGGATTCGATAGATATATATTATTCTAACAATGATAGACAGGACAGTCAGCTGTCTAACACAGGTGTCTAACACAGATGTCATACAGGTGTCTAACACATCTGTCATACAGCTGTCATACAGCTGTCTAACACAGCTGTCTAACACAGCTGTCTAACACAGCTGTCTAACACAGCTGTCTAAGACAGCTGTCTAACACAGCTGTCTAACACAGCTGTCTAACACAGCTGTCTAACACAGCTGTCTAACACAGCTGTCTAACACAGCTGTCTAACACAGCTGTCTAACACAGCTGTCTAACACAGCTGTCTAACACAGCTGTCTAACACAGCTGTCTAACACAGCTGCCTAACACAGCTGTCTAAGACAGCTGTCTAACACAGCTGTCTAACAAGACAGACGGATATCGTGATAAATAAGAAGACATGTACCATGACTGAGTCAGTATATGTTAAACCACCACACAACCTGTATCGCTCAAACAAATTATTAGACCAGCTGGTAATACCGACCAGTTGTAGCACAATGGAAGTGTTGGGTAAGGAAGAGCGAAAAGTTAAGAAAAGGATTTTACAACTTGCTGACAATATTCGAAAAAAACATTTAATGCTTAAACTTAACAGAGCTGAGAATGATGATGCTCTGCAACGTTTATATAAACCACTTGTTGAGCCCCTAAGTGAAATATCTAAAAACACAGCAGCACAGCAGCAGCAGCAGCCCCAGCAACAACCAAAGGCTGAACAAATCAAAGACGAAGTCGATATACCAGAAACGAAACCCCAAGTACAGTTCCTTAAAGACCATGAAGTTTTTGAAGCTGAACCTAGGGAAGAGGCTGAGGAGACAAGTTCCGATGAGGATATCCCAACATTTGAAGAGCTTGAGGCAGACCTACAAACTGTCACATCCAACCCTGCATATCAAGAATTTTTGGAGCAATATCCTGACCGAGTTCGATATTATGTAGACAAGTATTTTACTGAACCACCGAGGCTTGCTACTATTGATCAAACGTATGGTGCTCGCTACGCTAAAGATACCGGTAGCTGGAGTCTTGGCAACAAACACTTGGACTTTACTGATAATGACATTCGACTAGGTCAAAGGAGATATCCGCAAACACAAGGTCTGCTAGAATTGATATTTATGAAAACACCTAGAGGGTATACCTATGATGATCTTCAACACTATAGAGATATTCTAGAAGCAACTAGTGTGCATAAAATGAACTATGATCCTAACGCCCGAACCAAGGGTTGTTCCTCTGAAATGTATCTGACTCTAATAAAACCAGTGATAAATCCACGAGGTCGTAGATCCTCAACACCTCAAGGTTTTGGTTACACCTACGAGGAAGACGATGACGACAGCAACGTCAGACATCTTAACAAAAAACAAAAGACTGAACTTAAAACTCAGAGTGATAAGAGCAGCGATAGCAACGGCATGAGCCCTAACAACAACATCAGCACCAACAACTATATGATACAAAATAACAAACAAATAGCCTATGTGTATTGGAATGACATAAACGAGTTGGTTGACAGACTTAGACTTTTAGTGGCTTCCCAAGTTGCAGGTAATAATGCTCATAACAACGAAATTCAGTCAATCTTGGAAGAACTAAAAGAAGCTAGTGTTATCACCTAGTAAACCCCACAGCCATGAAGAGACACCAACGACAACAACAACAACAGCACCAACGCAACACTGAACCATCTAATGTTAATAATTCTATAAATGTATTCCAACAAAGAGTTTACATACTTGTACTTAGAATCAAATAAAAGTCTTTGTTAAAATTAATGTGTTTTTATTTTGTAATACAATTAAAAAGTATGTCTTAAAGCAATAATATCCTGAACAAACTTATCTTGTGGTACATCTGCTATACGTAGGTTGTTTCTATGTGCTGTAAGGTATTTCACTTCAGTCTTGATTCTGTTAAAGAGATTTACTGAATTTGGATCGTACAGCTTGTTTAGGATCACTTGGGCGTCGGGGTGTTTATTTTTAAAGTTCCTCACAGCCCTGGGGAAACTTTTCTTTTGTGTTCTTACGGCATGATATGGATAGGGGGCGTCTTTCTCGTTTCTTGCAAGTAAACCAAACACACTTATTTTTCCCCGGTTACTTGGCTTTGGGGATATATCTTCAAGATATTCTGTGACTTTAGCATTTGTTTCTCGCATACGCTGCACCTCATCATTTATCTCCATTAATTTTACTTCAATCGCATCTAGGCTGTCCCTGTATTTCTGATCAAATACGTTTAGGAAAAAATCAGAAATAATTTGGGTGCATTTGTCATAGAACCGAATGGATATCCAACAAGCCAAATTTAATATTAAATCTTTACACACATATGTACCAGATATCAAGTTGTTTTCAGCCTGTCTCCCACCAAAGTCCACCAGATATGTAGCTGTTGTTGGTATTACTTGAGTTGTTGCTTCCGTTTTAAGGGGGCTAGTAGTCCGGCTCCCAGGCGATAACTCTAAGTGGGCTCCCTCGGTTGAAATATTTAGGGTATCAGTATTCCCTAACTCTTCCTTTAGCCGACTGTTGTAATAGGCAATCAACTCTTTAGTTTTCTTATTTTCCAACCAATGTCTGAATCTTTTCTCACCAATCTTACACAGTTTAGTTGCATTAAAATAACCAGTGTTTTTATCTATAATAAGTTGAAAGTCTCCAAATAGACCATACCAGAAGTTGTCTTTAATTTGCTGGTAACACACATCACTTAATGTAGCCATTTTGAAACAGATTTGGGTAGAGTAAACTGAAGCACGTCTTTTCTCAACGATAACTGAATTATGAATAAGCTTAAGAGTGTGTGTAGCCACTTTATATATGCTGCCACAATAACCGTTTTTTAAAACTAAATTTGTTTTTACATAAACCTTACTAAATGTGTGTGTGTCTACAAATACGTTGTTTCTTATGGGTAAAAGTGTCAAAAGCTCTATATTAGGCAAAAATACATGTAATCTTATGGGAAATAGAAACGATTTAAGGTGTGAGCAGGGGCCTTTTCTACAAACACAAATAATGTGATGATGTCATCCTTTGGGTTTTGTCTGTATTCTAGACAAGCTCAAACACGACTGCAGGGGTGATTCAACAGATATAACACAAGATAACATTCACCAAGGTCATCAACTGACACGTTGTTTACCTTTAAGAGGGCCTCTCTCTTGCGTATATTAAACAGATACACAGACAAGCTCAAACAGGATCAAGGTTAACAACTGTAAAACGTTGTTTATCCTTTTGTAAGACCCCCTCTCTCTTACATCAGTTTGTTTCCTCAATACAAGAGAGAGAGACTTGTTCAGTATGTGTTAAGTCGTGAAACAAGGATGACGTCTCTTGCTGTATGTAAGTACACTCTTCTTATTATGTCTGTTTGTATTCAAATAACAAATACAAACATAACCTTACTAAACAATCAAAATGATTGGTAATCAACATGTATACGAACACCTAACCTCATATGTAAACAACAACTGGCTTTTGTTTTATATATACAACTGCGAACAAACTTTTAACGTGTGCGTCTGTGGAGCTATTGGTTTAGCAATAGTATATCTGAGAAAGCTGTCTATGACCGATTCGAGGTTCGTGGGTTCAAATCTAATTTCAGGCGAATGCTTTTTTTTCAAATACACATGCATCTGTCAGTCTAAGCAAAGACTTTGAACTGTCATGACGTGTGTTATATCCTTTCAAACAGCATGTACGAGCTCCAACAATGGCAATCAGTTGTCTGTCTGTCTGTTTCCTCAACACAGGAGACATTTGTTCAGTAGTGTGTGTGTATTAAGCTGTGAAAGAAGGATGACGTCTCTTGTTGTATGTAAGTACACTCTTGTATTATGTCTGTTTGCATTCAAATAACAAATACAAACATAACCTTAACAAACAATCAGATGAATGGTAATCAACACGTGTGCGAACATAACCTTAATAAACAAATACAAACATAACCTTAACAAACAATCAGATGATTGGTAATCAACACGTGTGCGAACATAACCTTAATAAACAAATACATAACCTTAATAAACAAACAGATGCTTGGTAATCAGTCTGTATACGAACATAACCTTAATAAACAATCAGACAGCTGGTATTCGACAAACACACATGGAGACCTGACTTGTAGATATCTCTCTGTACAGGTCAGACGGAACATCTGACATAAGACAGTTCCATAGAGACCCGGGTTGCGGCTGTCTATGACAGGGCAGCCATCTTGGAACGCTTGTGACGTCATCTGACAGGTCAGAACTGACATCTGACAGGTGACCGCTGACAGGTCAGCTGACATTGACATCTGTCAACACTGACAGGCCAGCTGTCAACTGTCACCAGACAGCGCATGCGCGTGACGTCATCACGCATGCGCAGAAAAAAGTGGAGGGGATGGTCCCAGGTGTCGCACTATCTACTGGCTTGTTCCCCAGTTATTTCCACAGATTCTTCGGCATGTTCACAGTGACAGTTCTGCCCTGCGGATTACATTATCTAACTGTACGTTCCAGTTGAGCTTCTTATGTAGAGTAACCCCAGATATTTCGCCTGTTCTATAAATGGAATTGTTTCCCCGATACGAATGTGGTTTTAATTTGTCCAACCTTCTTCTGGTAAATGGAACAGATTTATCAGTTTGGTGAGCATATTCTTGTTTAAGATATTCCTCTAATGTGTCCGTCCAGTATTTTTCCAATCCCTTTGGAAGGAATGAAGTGACACTGAGAGGTCTCAGCGAATTGGATAGGAGGTCATTACGTTGATATATATATATATATATATATATATATATATATATATATATATATATATATATATATATATATATATATATATATATATTGTTAAAAACCCCGGGGATAGGGGTCATCCACGTGCCGCCCATGGTCAGAGCAGGACGTGCAGCTGTTGTGTTGGTGACATTTACGACGGGAAGGCTGGCAGTAGTGACTAGAATAATGGAGTGTTCATCCTAGAAAACTTTATCTCCACAATATCTTTGAAATTAGACATGTTAAGCCTGAACCCTAAATAATTATAATTGTTATTTTATATTTTAACACCAGGAATAAACCATTAACGATTATTACCGTGTTACAGTGGCGCCTAACGTTGAGCTTACGTGGGTTCGAAGTCGTGGAACAGTTGTTTTGACAGATGAACAGGTCGTTTATGTTTGAATTTTTTTTCTTTCAACGAAATAAAACAGTTCTTAACCGGGTTGGTGGACAATCAAAAACATTAATTTTTTTCGTCTCTAAAAGACGCTGTGAGTGTTCCAGAACTTGCAAACTGTTACATATGTCACCAGTTTGAAATAAGATTTTTCAGCCAGCAACATTGGAGAAGGGAAGGAGAAGGAGGATAGAATGTGGTACCTACGAAGGTGGTGTTGTGGAAGTGCAGCTCATTGTTTTACAAACGTACATAATCATTTAAAATTACATATTTAATTTACGTTATATATTCACTAGTTCACGAATCGTTATTTATGTTTGTTGTAGCAATAAAGAATTAGTAGTTCTGTTATTCGTCTTGTTTAATCACTTCGTCAAAGACATAACAGAAATGGCGACGAGGATTGGATAGAAACAGAGTAAATAATACTCTAATTACGAAATCTGTAAGTCAAGCATTTACTCTATTTAATCAAAAATACATTACATATTACATTAGGGCTTTTACATATGTGATTTACTTGCACAAACAAATATTTAGCAGAAGTTTTCCACATCTACAATAAGTACGATCGTAGCGGCCTACGTAGGAAACAGAATCGCCTGCAATCCATTCATCCATTTTACAAAAAAATTGTGCGTTGTTGTCATATCGTTTTATTTTACTTAAAACTGGTTACTTCAACTGCAATTGGTTATATTATCAAGATACACAAATAACGCAATCTGGACGACTTACGACGCCGTACCAAACCCGATTGAACCCTTATCACATAACCTATGAATCAGGGGCCTCCCATAACCTTAAAAAATCGCCTTGGTAGCCCTCTAGGCGTTCATTTTTCCTTCTAATGTCCTGCAAATAAAATAAAAAAATGGAGCAACTTTTAGAGAAGCTGACGCAAGCTATTACTGAAATAAGTAACAACAACAGATTACAGACTGAATTATTACAATCCAGGCAAGGTGGCATTACGAAAACCAATTTACAAGGAATAAATTTGCAACCATTTGATGAAACTAGTGAAACTTTCGACTCTTATTTACAAAGGCTTGAGAATTATTTAGAACTTAGAGGTTTAACAGATGATACACCACAAAATGATAAGAAATGTGTTCAAATACTGATCAGCTGTCTTGGACCGAAATCTTATCATACTCTAACGAGCCTTACAGCACCAGATCCTCCAAAAGCAAAGAAATTTCAAGAAAATATGATACTTCTTCGAGACCACTTGTGTCCAAAACCAAGCATAGTGGCCAAACAACACAAATTTGCATCTCGAATACAACATGAAGGAGAGACAATTTCAAATTTTCAAGCTGAATTAAAGAAATTAACTACAAATTGTAATTTCACGTGCGAGCATTGCTCAAGATCTACCATAAATACTCATTTGAGAACTCAGTTCATAAGAGGGGTTAGAGATAATGATATTAGAGAAAGATTATTACAACAAAGCTCAAACATTACTTTTGACGATGCAGTAAAAGTAGCAGTGTCTATTGAATCTTTAAAGCATTTCTTACAGTTGACACCGACGAAGGGTTCGCCAATTTTGAGAGACGATCATATTAGGAATTAGGTACACATACATTGTATAATATATAAGTTCTAAAACTGGTCAGCTCTTTAATAGTTGGCTGGTGTGGTATATTTGCAATATGGTAGGTGGTAGAGGAATTTTCCTTTACGTGATAGTAAAGGATTTTTTTTTCACGCCCGAGGAGGTACCACCCCTTACATCAAGGGGCCGGTGAAGTCCCAACGGACGTTTCCGGTTCTGGTGTATGAGTCGGTTTCCCTTATAAACAAAAATGATGATGGCTCTTCCTTGTACAAAAGATTCCGGAAGTAAAATACCCCTCTATTCGGATCTCCGGGAGAGGGGTGTACAGGGGGAGCCAGCATCGAGATTTACAATATCCTTCTCGAATATATGTGGCCTAAATTCTAACCTGAACTCCGTCCACCATTTCCTCCAGGCTAATAGGCCCCAACTACTCTTCCTCACCGAAACTCAAATCAGTGCCAAAACAGCCACTAATCACCTTAATTTCCCGGGGTATGAGCTCCTTACTTCTTTTAGATTGCATGCAGGCGTGTGCGCGTACGTCCGTAGCAATCTACCCTGCACCAGACTCCCCAATTTAGAAGCTGGAAGAAAAGACATACTATGGATAAAACTCTCTCTCAAGGCTGCAACCAAATTCATCTGTTACGTTTACCGGTCACCTTCTGACAACAACTTTGTCCAGCTCTTTGACTACCTTTCTGAAAAAACCGACCATCTGATTTCTGAATATCCTTCCTCCGAGGTCACTGTTCTTGGTGACTTCAATGTCCATAATAAGGAATGGCTAGGATCCTCAAAAACCGATCCACAACGAAAAGCAGCGGAGGCCTTTGCAGTCAGCAATTCTTTAGCCAATATGGTTCAGCAACCTACTTATTTTCCTCGCCTCCCAACACACAGCTCAAATCTTCTCTTAATACCAGGAAAGCCTCTGGCCTTGACGAGATCCCAGCAATTGTTCTCAAAAAATGCGCACCAGAACTTGCTCCTGTCCTGACTCGTCTGTTTCAAACATCTTACAATAGAGGCATATTCCCTAGTAACTGGAAAACTGCTCGAGTACAACCTGTCCCCAAGAAAGGATCCAAAGCGCTTCCTAGCAACTACAGGCCTATTTCTCTTCTTTCAGTCATCTCTAAAGTGATGGAAAAGTATATAAACACCGAATTACTAAAATCTCTTGAAAAACACAGTTTAATTCACGACAGGCAGTATGGATTCCGTCAGCGCAGATCAACTGCCGACCTCCTTTCCTTTGCCACCCATTCTTGGAACAAGTCTATGGAACTAGACGGCGAATCGCAGATTGTCGCTCTAGACATATCCAAAGCATTCGACCAGGTCTGTCATGCAGCACTGCTTAATACCGGTCTATGGCCTACCACCAAAACTCTGTAGGTGGCAGCAAATTTCCTCTCCAACCGGAGCATTTCTGTGGTCGTGGATGGCCATTCCTCCAAACTGTATCCAATTAATGCAGGAGTTCCTCAAGGTTCAGCTTTAGCCCCTACTTTGTTTCTTCTCCACATCAATGACCTCCTCTATAGCACATCCAACCCAGTTCACAGTTACGCGGACGACACCACCCTCCACTCAAATATACAATATTCTAAGCCTGTCTCTTTAGCCCAATTAGATGAGGATCGCAGACTCATGAATGGTTCTATCTCTGTGGATCTCCAAAAAATATTAGCCTGGGGAAGTAGAAATCTTGTACAATTCAACCCCACCAAATCACAGTCTTGCTTTCTTTCTCATAAGAGATACACTAGCCCTAGACCCATCACAATAAACAACCAAGTTATTCAAAGTAATGAGTCCTTTTCACTTGTTGGCATCTCTGTGGATCGAAATCTCAATTGGCACCAACATGTCACATCAATTGCAGAAGCGGCTGCTAAGAAATTAGGTTTCCTCTTCCGGGCTCGCAAATACTTTTCAGCAGCTAATCTCTATACTTTATATACTTCACAAATAAGACCAAACCTCGAATACTGCTCACACATCTGGGGTGCTGCTGCCGCTTCTACACTCGCTATCCTGGACTCCATTCAGAAGAGAGCTATACGTCTCATCGGTGACCCCACCCTCACTCAAAGGCTGCCATGGCTTGCCCACCGACGTGCCGTTGGTGACCTCTCTCTCTTTTATAGATATATGCACGGGCACTGCCCAGAGGAGCTTTCTTCCATAGTTCCTCCACCTGCTGCCCCCAACAGATCTACCAGGGGAACAGAGCGAATGCACCCTTTTACTGTCCAGGTCACCAGACATCGAACATCTTGTTATGCTCGCTCTTTTGTCCCGAGGACTTCCAAGTTGTGGAATTCCTTGCCGGCACATGGTTTTCCTTCTCCCCCGAACCTCCAAACCTTCAAGTCCAGAATTAACAACTTGCCTCTTTCCTCCTTGTCGACACCCACGGTACGATAGTATTTAGGCTGTAAGCCATCGTGGTGTGTTGTTGATATAATATATATATATATATATATATATATATATATATATATATATATATATATATATATATATATATATATATATATATATATATATATATATATATATCAGTCACCGCCCCCCTTGGGCGCTCAGACCACGGCATGGTCACTTCTTCCTGCGCAATCCAACCCGAGGTCACACAGTCATCACACCCACGTATCGTTTGGCACTACAACTCCGCAAACTGGGACGAAATGCGGGATTACTTTTCCTCATTTCCATGGGCGTCTGTCTGCTTCTCTCATCCTGACCCCTCTGATATCTCACAAAACGTCACCGAAATTATCCAAGCTGGCATGGAATTATTTATCCCACGTACACAGAAAACCTCTTCAGCCACCCAAAAGCCCTGGTTCTCTAAATCCTGTGACAAGGCCAGACTTGAAAAGGTCAAAGCTCACAAAACGCTTCTACACAATCCCAGTCAAGAAAATCGTCAAGCATTTAACGACGCAAGAAACCGCTATGTCCGCATTCTTTCTGAGGCAAAAAACTCGTTTAATAACCACATCTAAAACAAAGTCCTCTTAAGCTCCAACGGCGGCAAACCCTTCTGGACTCTTGCTAAATCTATTGGGAATAATTTCTGCAAAAGCACGTTCCCACCTCTAGTCTCCTGGGATGAAATTGTTTCTACCGCCCTGGGCAAGGCTGAACTTTTTGCTTCGTTGTTCGCCGGCAATTCTACTCTCAACCCACCTCCAAATGTTCAACCACCAACAGTCCCCAATGTCGCGCATAAAATGACGGATATCATTTTCAAAACCAAAAAAGTACGAAAGATGCTCTCTTCTCTTAATACCAGGAAAGCCTCTGGCCTTGACGAGATCCCAGCAATTGTTCTCAAAAAATGCGCACCAGAGCTTGCTCCTGTCCTGACTCGTCTGTTTCAGATATCTTATAATAAAGGCATATTCCCTAGTAACTGGAAAACTGCTCGAGTACAACCCATCCCCAAGAAAAGATCCAAAGCGCTTCCCAGCAACTACAGGCCCATTTCTCTCCTTTCAGTCGACTCTAAAGTGATGGAAAAGTATATAAACACCGAATTACTAAAATTTCTTGAAAAGCACAGTCTAATCCACGACAGGCAGTATGGATTCCGTCAGCGCAGATCGACTGCCGACCTCCTTTCCCTTGTCACCCATTCTTGGAACAAGTCTATGGAACAACACGGTGAATCCCAGATTGTTGCTCTAGACATATTCAAAGCATTCGACCAGGTCTGGCACGAAGCGCTGCTTAATAAACTCCCGGCCTATGGCCTACCACCAAAACTCTGTATGTGGACAGCAATATTCCTCTCCAACAGGAGCATATCTGTTGTTGTGGATGGCCATTCCTCTAAACTGTATCCAATTAATGCAGGAGTTTCTCAAGGTTCAGCTTTAGCCCCTACTTTGTTTCTTCTCCACATGAATGACCTCCTCTCGAGCACATCCAACCCAGTTCACAGCTACGCGGACGACAGCACCCTCCATTCAAATATACAATATTCTAAGCCTGTCTCTTTAGCCCAATTAGATGAGGATCGCAGACTCATGGAGGGTTCTGTCTCCATGGATCTCCAAAAAATATTAGACTGGGGAAGTAGAAATCTTGTACAATTCAACCCCACCAAAACTAAGTCTTGCTTTCTTTCTCACAAGAGATACACCAGCACTAGACCCATCACAATGAACAACCAAGTTATTCAAAGTAATATGTCCTTTTCTCTTGTTGGCATTTCTGTGGAACGAAATCTTAATTGGCACCAACATGTCACATCAATTGCAGAAGCGGCTGCTAAGAAATTAGGTTTCCTCTTCCGGGCTCGCAAATACTTTTCACCAGCTAATCTCTATACCTTATATACCTCACAAATAAGGCCAAACCTTGAATACTGCTCCCACATCTGGGGTGCCGCTGCCGCTTCTACACTCGCTATCCTGGACTCCATTCAAAAGAGAGCTATACGTCTCATCGGTGACCCTACCCTCACCCAAAGGCTACCATCCCTTGCCCACCGACGTGCCGTTGGTGACCTCTCTCTCTTTTATAGATATCTGCACGGGCACTGCTCAGAGGAGCTTTCCTCCATAGTTCCCCCACCTGCCACCCCCAACAGATCCACTAGGGGAACAGAGCGAATGCACCCTTTTACTGTCCAGGTCACCAGACATAGAACATCTTGTTATGCCCGCTCTTTTGTCCCGAGGACTTCCAAGTTGTGGAATTCCTTGCCGGCACATGTTTTTCCTTCTCCTCCGAACCTCCAAACCTTCAAGTCCAGAATCAACAAGCTGCCTCTTTCCTCCTTGTCAACACCCACGGTACGATAGTATTTAGGCTGTAAGCCCTCGTGGTGTGTTGTTGAAATTAAAAAAAAAATTCTTGGTTGTTTTGATGAATATTACTATGGAAACGTAATTTTTTTCAACTTCTATCAAAAACCAGACCATTTACTCTTTTATAACGGAACTTAAGAAGCAACCTGCTAGTTATGGATGTATCTGTATAATTATAAAAATCCATACATAGGTTGAACGATTAAAGATAAATTAATTCTGGGTCTCTGTGACAAGCAAGTACAACAAAGGATTATTAGGAAAACTGATATTACGCTAAAATAAGTGCAAGAATACTGCAAATCTAGAGAATTGTGTACGCAACATCTGAGGCTTTTACTCAGGTAGAAGAAGTTAATGATGTAAGAAGTATAAGAAGAGCAGAATATCGGGACCTGAACATATGGTAGGTAGATGAGCTCTGTACAATAAAACTTGCAATTGCCAAAGTATACTTTTACAACCAGAATATCCAAGCTGTTGGTGACAAACATCGGACATGGATATGGAAATATGTTTAGAAATCAAAATCAAGTCCGTGGAAGCAGAGCAGAGAGCAACTATACAAGGGAAGGTGAAAAGGTCTGATCGATAATTTTCAGTTGTAGTTTTTTGTAAGTTCAAGTGGGTGTGATTTTGTGGCATATTCTGTCCAATTTAGTTGTATTCTATAAAGGTAAAGTACTATTATGTAATGCAATTCCTTTAATACCACACTGAAAGCCTGTAGGATAAATAGTCTAGCCAAATTGCAAGTTATTTCAGTGGGGTAACCTCGAATATTCATCTCGAGAACTTTGTGTTTGGCTATTAAATATTCTGGCAACTCACTGGCAAGAACTGTATCTTCATTTATTTTATTTTTATCTTATTGAAATTTTAATTGTTTTATTAATCTTTTATTCACAAAAATTTCTTTGCATTTGTTATATTAATTAATCTGAATAAATGTGCGATACTCGAATTGTTGACTGACTAAGTATCTGAACGTAAGTTTACAGGTGTGTGTAGCCACTAGAATTATGGTAACCTACACAAAGATGAGTGATAGAAGTGCAAATTCCAACATATATGGCGAGTTGGGCTTGCTTATAGGAAAATATATACAAGGATAATTAAATTGAGGAAAATTAGTAAATTTTGAAGATAAATCAATTATTTCATAGCTTTACATTTCCTTAATTTCTGTGTCATTCAATAAATGTACACAGGGTGTTTCGCATAAGAACCGAAACAGAGCAGGGGCATGTTGGTAAACCTAAACTATGGTGATTTAACGCTACTTGCCCCTATACTATGTTTCACCACTGAGAAGTTATATGCCTTCAAAGTGTGGTTTTCAATTTCGAAAAAAAATAATCAATATCTGCGTATTCTGAGTATACCCAGAGCATTAATCGATGGTAAGTAGAGTGCAATTGAGGCATTTGAAATGGTTGATTAGGGGTGATGCACCCTTAAAATGTCACAATTTTTTAACATATCGGCCGATTTAATCAATTATTATTTCATTTTATGAGGAATTTAACTTTAAATCTTTTGCTACTCCTGTTATTTAAAAAAACGGTGTTGGTTTCAAGAAAAACACGAGTAACTGAAGAAACATATTTTATCGATGTTACTAAAAATCATGAAAATTAAATATTTGCCAATAAAATTATGTATACGTCATATTTGACAATTAGGGAAAAGTGTGAATAAGTATAATTTATTAGAAAACAAACAACAGAAAAAAATTCCTACCAATAAGTTATAGAAATTCTTCAAAATGATAATTTCATAGGCATCTATTAAATTTTTGATGATTTTAAGTTTTAAGTAACATTGATAAAATATATGTCTTTAGTTATTCGGGTTCTTTTGAAAACGACAAATGATTTTTGAACATAACAAGCGGAAAAAGTTTTAGAATTTACTTCCCCATAAAATGAAATAATAATTTTTAAATCCGCCAATAGGTTAAAAAATTGTGTTCCATTTTGGGTTCATCACCCTATTGAACTCTTTTAAATACTTCAATTAAAATCTACTCACCATTGATAAATGCCCTTGGTACACCTAAAACATGTACCAAATTTGGTTTTTCTAAGTTGAAGTATTACTGAGATATTGATTTTTTTTCAAAATATAAAACCCATTTTGAAGGCCAATAACTTCTCAGGGGCGCAACTTAGTATGGGGGTATGTTGCATCAAATCACCATATTTTAGGTTCCCCTACACGCCCCTGATCTGTGTCGGTACTTATGCGAAACACCCTGTATATCTTTAAAAAAAGGAAATGTTCCCATGTATGAACATTTTGAGAAGATTCATTGAATGTTCGTGGGACATTCTCAGAACATACTGGGAGCTCCTAAGAATATTATAAATAAAATTCTGAGAGCTTTATTAGTATGATAGAATCTTGTCATCTTCATAGAATGTTCGATGAATATATATATTGTACCTTGTGAGAATGTTCTGGGGATGTTTGATGTTCTTTCTAAACATTCCTGGTATGTTCTCAAAATGTGTCTGTGCTGTCTGGGTTTAGAGGTAGTTTACTTATGACATATTTCTAAAGGTCTAAATCCATATCCGATCACTACTATCAGCAATAAAGTCGCTACCAGAAGTCGACTAAAAAACCATTTAGGGGTAGTTTACTCGTGGCATATTTGAGTTGCCACCGTGATAAAGATGCAACAGATTGAGTTCCAAATACATATATGATCACTACTGCCAACAGTCCACTCGCTACCAGAAGTTGACTAAAAAATACCCCCATTTAGGGGTAGTTTACTCTTGGCATATTTGAGTTAATCACCGATACGGTGTGAAGCATCCAACCGATTATGATAAAAATATATATGCAATCACTGCTATCAACAATACACTCGCCACCAAAAGTTCCCTCAGAAATACCCCCTTTTAGGGGTGGTTTTCTCTTGACATATATCAGTTTATTGCTACTACCGCCAAAAGTATTCAACAGAATGCACTCCAAATACATATATAGCCATTGCTAGTACAATACTCGGCACCGAAAGTTGCCAAAAAAAATACTCTGTGGTAGTTTACTCTTGACATATTTCAGTTGATTGTTACTTACCACCGAAACTATGTAAACGAGTGAGCTCAAAATACATATATAACTAGAACTAGTAACAATGAAATCGCTACCGGAGGTTGACTTAAATATACCCCCGTTTAGGGGTAGTTTACGTGACGATATAATTTGCTGCCCAAATGGAATCTTGCTGACCGAGGCGTCATTCTTTAAGGATTTGTTTGATATTTCATATTTTGCATCCTAATGATAATGCCTGCTAACAAAGTCTCGGAGAGAAATATTTCTATTTAAGGGGAGTTTACTCTTGGTGTTTTTTTCTTATTATAGTGCTGCCAGAAAAATTATGCATCTGACAAAGTTATACATTTACATATAATCACAGCTAGTAACTACCAGCTCGCTGTGAGAAGTTGACTGAAAAATACCCCCATTTAGGGTTAGTTTCCTCTTGACATATTTCAGTGTATTGCCACTACCGCTGAAAGTGTTTAACTGACTGCACTCAAAATACATATATAACCCACGCTAGTAACAATAAACTGACTACCAGAAGTTGGCTAACAATTAGTTTACTCTTGGCATATTTTAGTTGATCCTAATGACTGATATTTCTACTCCACGTCGCAATGTTAATTTCGATAAAACGCCAGTATTTGTCGAACATGAAACTGGAATTTTAATAATTTTCTCTGTTCTTGCTTCTATTTCAATTTTAAAAATTTGATACGTTCTTTTATAAGTATCCTGTTGTTCAGACGGCAAATAGAGTGGAATTATTGCTTTATCTGTAATTAATTGTCTATTTTTAAAATCTATTCGGGCTCCTAATTTTTGTAATAAATCAGAGCCAATCAAACCATGATATTGGTTACTAATATAAAAAATGTAAAATTTATATTTTGCTTTTCCTATGTTGAACATTAATGGTAAGGGAATTTTTGCAATTTCGTTATGTGTACTTGTGTGATGGACCGATTTGATTTGAAAAAATTCATTTTCTATAAATTTTTTGTATATTATAGTCATTGTTTTGTATGGGTCTGTCAGATTGTACTTTGTGATGATAAAGTTCCTCACTCGTATATCGTCTGAACAAAATTAGGGTTAGGTCGGAAAACATTTCTATTAGAATTTCTTGCGAAATTTTGTGAAACAGGTTGATAATTTCTCTGTTGTTGAATGTTTGTTTTCTCTCAAAAGGATTTAGTTGTGAAAAATTATTTCTCGAAAATTGTGAATTAGATGGTCTTTGATTAAATTAAATGGTTGATTACTAGAAAATGGTTTATGAAAATTACCTTGATTTTGAGAAGTAAAACTATTTTGGAATGGTTTATTTTGAAAATTGTTACTATTACTGATTTTATTAGGTGTATTAGTATGCATATATCTCATCTTTTTTTCGCCATATTGGAAATTTTCTTCCTCTACTACTAATGCCATAGCTTGCTCCAAATGTATCGGTTTTTGTAATCTAATTGCAAGTCTTAATTGTCCGTGCAGTCCATGTAAAAAGATCTGCAAGGCCATTTTGTCATAAATTTCATTTTTTACTAAACGAATATTGTTATAATCTATAGTTAATCCTAATTTACTTTGTAGCAAACTTCTAGCATCTTGTATTCGCATACCAAATTGATATGGGGTTTCATTTTGATTAGGTTTAAGTAACATTAAATCTCTAGCTAAACAATCTTCATCTCTCTGTTCTGAAAAATATTGTTGTAAGCGAAGTTTTATTCGGGGCCAATTTGTGCTGGTGGAAGAGGCGGAGCCAATAGGGAGGAGTCTGGTGGCGGGGATGTTGGACGCCATGTCGGTATCCGACCGGGCGTTGCAGCTTCGCTTCCGTAACTCGGGGATAGTTGATCCAGGGTGGTTCTTGGTGGTCCCTGAGTTGGCTTCTCAACGGTTGGTCCGGGACGGCGGTGGGGGAGATCGCCGTAAGGGCAGGGGGCGCCCCATGGCCGGTCCGGATCGGCTTTTGGCTCAGAAGTGAAGAGGTGGACCTAGAGGGTGTTGTCAGGATGCTTGCGCTCCAGAACCGCTCGTTCAATGTTGAGCAATGGCGGCAGCTGGAGACGGCAGGAGGACCTGGGGCTTGGCGTAGGTATAGTGCTCAACATAGGCACCACATTAGCGAGAAAAGTTTCCCCTTGATAAGCACAACATTCTTTAATCATCTGAGAGAGTTCTGTTGGTACCAGAGTTTTCGAAATCATCGGGTCGAAGAAGTTAAACTTGTGCACTCAAAAAGTTAGATACATTGGGATTATTATCCCTAGCGACAAGTTTCATTGGTAAGGTGGTAAACGAGAAATGAGATGTTTTACTCAAAACATAAGGTAATGTTATCGACAAATCTGAAGAGAGTCGTCATTGTTGTTTAGTAAAAAGGTAAACGAAAAATGAGATATATTTTACTTCAAAATATTAGGTAGTGTTATCGACAAAATCGGGAGTTAAAGAGAGCCAAAGAGTCAGAAAAGGGTCAGAAGAACTTGTCCAGGAATTTATGCCCAGAAAATACTAAGAGCCTTCGATATTTTTATATACGATAAACAAGGTAAGGTCACAAAGTTTATCCGGTGTCAAAATGTATGGACAATATCTTCCGGGGGAGTCTATCGGGCAAAAAGGGGTGTTTGTTTACTAAAAAGAAATTAGTGAGTTGCTTCACAATGACACACGGTACAGATAACATAATAGAATAGTGATTCAATAATAAACACAATCTTAATCGCTAACACAAATCACAAACATAAGCTGAAAGAGAAAAACACAATATTTTACACAATCTCTTACTTTTTTTCAATCGGGTAGAAGCATAACTTGGAAAATTCTTTTTGTCCCTGAGTTATGATGCTATTGTTTCGTTAATCGTTAATGATTATTAACCAAAAATGTCTCCACCAGCAGGATGATAGTGTAACCGTTTAAGAAAAAAGGAGATCGTGACCGAGATTATTTATTCGATCGTTGTCCGCGATTGATATCTCGCGGCTGACTTCAAGTGGATCTAAATCCGGACGATAGCGAGGTCATCATCTCCCACAAAACACAACCTAATTGCACTTTATCTCTCAGATTTATAATTTTATAAGATGTATAACACTTTGTATGGTTTGAAGTTGAAGGGTAATCAAATACATACTCGGCTTTAGTCCTGTCCTGCCCAAAGTCCTAGATTCATGGGATTTCCGAGTCAGAACACTGTTGCTACATTACTTAGTTAACTTGAAGATATCTAGGTAATATATATGAAGAATTTTCAGCTACAATGCCACCAGAGTTGAAAAGGTTTTGTGAGGAATTCTTATTCAATCAAACGGGTGTTAAAAATATACCTACTTAAATTTATTGACATTAATTAAAAGTGGTAGTAACTTGAATTAAGACTCCTGGTAAATCAAATAAACATTGCACATTACAGGAAAGAAACTAAATATTGTATGTTACAGGAAGGAAAATAAATATTAAATGTAAAAGTAATTATTTTTCTGTCAAATCTACCAATGTTCTCAATTTTAGTATGTTAGGTAAACTTTTAATTGGCCGATATGAGCCGTGGAAGTTCACATTTTTGTTCATTTTGTCCGATAGAAAGCTCCATGCTTTAGCTGAGATGTTGCTTCCAAGATAGTCGGCGTAGAACTCTCCCGATACAGCATTCACGCGTCCCGATCTCAGTGAGTTTTGGCGCGTCTTCTCTAACGTTCGTTCGAGCATGTTCTCTTGTCCCTTATTAATCACCCATTTAGCTCCATGTGTGTGGGGGAGGCAGAGAGCGGAGGATCTATTTTTCTCTGAGTGCGGAGACCTAAGCAGAGGTTCGCGGTCTTCAACCGTCTTCTATCACATCATTATGACGTAAGCCTGTAATTTACCGGGAAATTTGTTAAATAGCAACGACCTTCTTCCTAAAAGTTAATATTATGCCTCATGATATTTTAACTTCAACGTATATAAGAGGAATGCAGTACGGGCACTACGATGGTAAAAGTCAATAGTGAATCTTCAGTAAATTATTTTGAAACGAAAGCTTGAATTCTTTTTCAGAAACAAAGTTATCTGCTCTTATTTGAGGTTCTCCTTATGTCAGTAAGGGAGCCACGGTGGTGAATAAAACACAACCGTTACAGGTTTCCAGGAAAATTTTGAGTTTTCTTTCGAATAAAATTTTTATCTAAAAAAATAAAGAATCCATGGTAACCAAATTTGGTAGGTAGGTTTACGATATAAAAAGTACACTAAACAAAATTCAGATTTCTATGTTACAAGAAAAAAAAGTTATAAAATAATTTCTCTGAAAATTCACTACCATAACGCATTTGCTGCGTCCAGACTTTTATTATCCACTACTTGACCTTGGAAGGATGAGTGTTGTAGGAGTTATAACTATACACTGCTACAGTGGGACAGTTGGTAATGCAGAGCCCATACTGAACCACATGACAAGTGTTGCCAATTACAACAAAAGTCACTAAAACTGTCCTGCCAAAGTGGCCCATTACCTACTTATTATATATTTACATTTAAATTTCTTTTAAACTACATATTAGTTCGCTTAAAATAACATTATGTTCTGTATATTCCTTAGCAACTACATGATATACGGCGTGTTTGTGTGTTAAAAAATTATATTTAAATAATTATTTTCGGATTCTGCAAATAAGCTCTTGGAAATCTGGATTCGATTTTGTTTCGTGTTCGTAAAAATATTTAGAATGGCTTCAGAAATATTTTTCAAACTCTCCAATTCCTGCACACTTATATCAAAACTATTCGGATATCTCTGGTTTTGATATATAAAACTAAATCGAATGTTTTTTTCTGGGTAGCGTAAACACTTGGTAGTTAGACAGAATATAACCCAATGCTTCACCATTATTTTCTTGTAAGTTTTTGAGTTTGATGCGTGGCTGTTTAAAATCGTTTATGTTTGGGAGCACCACATTTGATAATTCTTGAAACGTTGCAAAAATAAACATCAACATTTTATTTGAATTGGTTTTTCGTAATAATACTACTGGGTTGAAACTATATTGTGGACATAGACCTACAGTAACATAGTAAGATCCACTTTCCGTTAAATATAATGTTTTTTCATCTAATAACCTCAAATCTTATAATGTTGTTGTTTTGTTCATAAGTTTCTGCTCCAAACTTAACAAACACTGTGTAAATAGTACATCTTGTGTATTGGTAGAAGTTGGTAATAAAAATTCGTCTATTATGCTTTGAAGTGGATCATTCTGTGTTGTACTAATTTCTAACAAATACATTCTGGAAACTCGGTTTTCACAACTGTATTGTCCAACACTCTTTTCTTGGATTGTTTATACTACACATATTTTTCTTCTCTTGTTTATTGCCGACATAACTGTAAATTTCTAACAAAACTGAATAACTTAACCAGAAGTCTCGACTTTTTATACTAGCGAGCTATTAATATTATTATTCCTATTGGTTTAAAATGTGTTTGTTAAAAAATACATAGGTCACATGTATTAGAGGTCACTTACAATTTGCAGCTGCTAAGCTTGTCGCCTTGTTGCCACTTTTACACATGTTGAAAATTTTGTTTAGATCTGTTGCCGCCTTGTTGCCACATGTGGGGTATATTTAACAGGTCTGGCTATCGCATATTCTTAATTTTAACTGATTTTACACATTTTTTGAATTCTGCTCATTAAGCCGAGTAAAATGACACCCCACCAATGGGGTCTAAACCAAAAACTAAAAAAGTTTGGTTTGCGCATAAGCTATATTTGAATTTTACTAATACAGCCGAGTAAAATGATACCTCACACATGAGTCTAAACGAAAAACTAAAAAAGTTAGATTTGCGTTGGGGCCATATTTACATACGTCATTTTTACAAAAATCAAAGTGACGGTTCCTCTTCTTTTGACAGGTGGCGTCAACTACCGTTTAGAGTTTTAAATTTTTTGAATTTTTGCGCAAACAGCGGCCATCTTGGCCGCTGTCTTGGATCAGGTAATCTCAGTTTAAAGCTTGTATCATACTCTATACAGCCGCCATATTTGTTACGTCACACGTATGCTTAGTAGCGGGAGGCGGTCTTAGAATGACCCATCTCTACCTACTGCATTCGTATGTCTGGCAGATTCAACTCTAATAATCAAAGGTGCTCTGGAACCTCTAGCAGTACAAAATGCTGATTGTGCGTGTCATATGTTAAATAATGGAGGAGCAGCTCTGTTTGAATCAGTCTCCCATGAATTAAACAACAAGGAAGTGGAACGAGTACGAGACCCATATACCACAATAACCGTCAAAAGCCTGATTTCGTTTCGTAAGAATAAAGCCAAATCTCTTAGCAAAGCTGAACTAAATGTATCATGAGATCATATCACCTTAAAAGATAGCAAGTTTCACATGCTCATACCTATTTGGTTCCTCTTCAGTTTCTTCCACCACTTTAAAGGAGTTATGTGTGGTAAACACTTTCCGATTTACAAGAGCTCGAAATGATGCTAATTATTACAGTACCTACTGGTACAGCAAGATCGAAAATTACTGTAAGCAGCATGTTTTTAAAAGCAAAGCGTATTTCCAAACGACAAAATGAAGTTGAAACTGATGGATAAAATTGCAAGACACATCTATATTTCTCGCATCAAAAATGGGATATTTATATATATATATATTATTGCATGCATATATCTAACCCCTGGTATATATAAATAAAAACAAAGTAAATACCTGAAAATGTATAATCCATGTTATCACAGTTACATTCAGAGCCAGGGGTAAATTACAGTCAGTTTGTCCAGCAGAACGTGAAATTTAAATAACTAACTATATGTATTTGCTAGTGAAAGGAATGAGATGTTTTAAGTTAGCTGTTAAGTCAAAAAAATTGTATCACACCTATAACGGACAATTAAAGTAGATAGGATCATGAACTGCCTAAATAATTTATAGTGAAGTGAAATAATCCCTAAGAGAAAAACATTGTAAACAATTCTAAATCAAGTTCGTGAAACAAGAAAAAACTGTGTTCGACAAATTACAAATTCAAAAACTTCAGGTGATTTTTTAGTTATAAGTTGAGAAAAATGTGTTAATGTAGGGAAATAAAGAAACTTAGTAGGAATCAGTTAATTAGTAGTTAAGAAAATGCTAAATAGGTTTGACATTTGGATAAAAATGCATAGGTTAGAAATTTGAACTTACAAGTAATAGTTGACTAACCTGAGTTTAACCAGTCATTTAATTAATATGATTAAAAGGAAGTGGTGTTTTTTGACTCATTTTGTGAAATCTGCCATGTCATTGGGACTTATCTGAAAATAAAGAAATCAATTGGTTAAAGCACATTTCAAACACTAATTGTCAAATTTGATTGGTGATAACAAAAAAAAAGGAGAATATCCGGGTGGATTAAGAACGGGACTATTAATCAAGAACCTAAAGCAAGCAGTAAGGTAGCAGCGTGAAGATTATTAAAAACGCCGAAAAAAGTTAAAAAACACAACTAATAAAGCTAAATGGTGTATAAAAGCAATATATTTACCAAGATTTAACTCTTGAAAAACTTCAAGCAAGGCTATTAGTACGTGAAACATGAAAATAGCAAATAGTGGAAAATCCCAAAAGACGCCACAGTTTGGAAACCAGGTACAACATCAAATAATATAAATTAACTGTCTGATTACAGTCAATAATAGCAAATAACCGTCATAATATAATAAACTGTCAAATTGGAGTGTAAATGTCATATTGTGAACAACGTCTACCAATATATCGCTGTAAAACAGAGTTTAAATAAGAAGATCGAAAGAACACCAATAGAGGGCACCACGTGGAAAATTCAGGTAAGCTTTAAAATTCAGATCTTCCATTTTAAGATTTTCATCACCATAGTTACGAGAACGTAGAAAAGCGCGGCTCCCATGGCAACGAAATCATAAATTAATCTAACTGGAATGTCAAAACAAAACAGGTTCAGACAAAACATTGCAAATAAAATAGAGTAATAAGTAATCTTGAAATCTTGTTTCAAACTCTCAGATTTAATTAATAATATAAAACGGACCCGAATAAGGTTAATAATTGAAAAGAAATTAATTTTATAGTCAATTTTCATTCATAATTAATAATATAAAATAAAATGTTTTTAAAGTTTTAAAATTTCTTTAAGTTTATTAAGTTATCTTTCCATTGACTAAAATAGCATATAGCATAATTAAAGCAGGTTCAATAACAGAACAATCAGTGCTGGAAAGTGTAAGAATTTTCACATCAGAATCCTATAATAAAATATTCCCTGTAGAGAGAGAGAGAGAGAGAGAGAGAGAGAGAGAGAGAGAGAGAGAGAGAGAGAGAGAGATACTCAAAGGTAGCCGTGGTAAATAAAAAACAAAATAACAAGGAACAGGTAAATATATTTTTTTCAAAACCTATATGTATTATATATATTTAAAATTAATAAATCAACTATAATAAGGGAATTCCATAGATTAGGAGTTGAGATAATAATAATAATTCGACATTTTTAAAAGAAATATTAGTTTTGCTATAAAGATATATAACGGGAGTCCTAACATAAAGAGACACTGTTGATAGACTAAACTTACATTTATTTTAAGCAAAACAAAAGGCGCCCAACATTTAAAATTAAAAACTATACGTAAATTACTACCATTTATTTACAAAATATACATTCTAAATACAAAAATAGATAATTAAGCGCTTAAAATACGTATAAATAACATACTTATATACACTATGAATTAAATAGAAATACAATATACACCTTAAAAACCACTGCATACACTATAATTGTCCTCATAAACCTGGGACTTTTGAATAAATATACAAATATGCAAGAAAAATAACCACCTCAAAAGGACCCGATATACAATTATATATATATATATATATATATATATATATATATATATATATATATATATATATATATATATATATATATATATATATATATATATATATATATATATATATATATATATATATATATATATATATATATATATATATATATATATATATATATATATATATATATATATATATATATATATATATATATATATATATTGCTATGGTCTGGCTTTTTAATTAATGATTTGTTAATTACTAATTAGATGCTGATATTACATTATTTACTTCTAATCATAAATCTAATTTCTAATATATCTTTATATTAATAATTTATACCGTTGGACGCCAGGCAACTCACTGTTTGCCAATATCATTATCTAATATACTTTTAATAAACCAAAACCTGCAAATATTACCCCGTCAATTAGAAGATAATTTATTTTACTCACTTACCGTCTTAATTACTTCTAATTTCCATTTGCTCAGCCCTCTCAGGATTTTAAGGATTCAACTTGTTTTTATTTTTATTTTTGGTAATTCTTTTGTATAATTGGTCTTTGCTAATTACTTGGTATTGTTCTATTTTAATTATGCATTACCACTTCTATTATGAAGGCCAGGAGATTTAAATGAAAATGTAATTATACAAAGTTAGGCATCTTTAATGGTAATTACCCATTGAAATTAAAATTTACAAATATTAAATAACAAATTAAGGGACAAATTAGTTGCATAATATACCATAATAGGTTATTAATAACAGAAACATATTATTCAGTATCAAATTACTTACATTGTTTTATACAAAGTTAGGCATCTTTAATGGTGATTACCCATTGAAATTAAAATTCACAAATATTAAATAACAAATTAAGGGACAAATTAGTTGCATAATATACCATAATAGGTTATTAATAACAGAAACATATTATTCAGTATCAAATCACTTACATTGTTTTATACAAAGTTAGGCATCTTTAATGGTGATTACCCATTGAAATTAAAATTCACAAATATTAAATAACAAATTAAGGGACAAATTAGTTGCATAATATACCATAATAGGTTATTAATAACAGAAACATATTATTCAGTATCAAATCACTTACATTGTTAGAACCAGAGATTTGGCTTGTTAATTATCGGTCACCTTACACATTCCTGTACACCATGTCCACAAAGATGGTATTTGGATTCTTTGATTGCATTGTTAGAACCAGAGATTTGGCTTGTTAATTATCGGTCACCTTACACATTCCTGTACACCATGTCCACAAAGATGGTATTTGGATTTATTTTATGAAATTCTGTTGTTTTGGTTGATTAGCTTTAACTGTTTTATTTATTTTCAGTCATTATCTTCTTGCTTAACTACCCCTGGCAACTATATTATTACCAGGCACCTCTCCTGTGGACCAGGCACCTTCTACCTGTTCACTCCTCAACGTTCTCCAGGTGAATCCCCATTTTACTGTCTCTCGGCTGTTTTGCCTTCGACCTATCAACCGGTTCTTCTCGACTATCAATCTCACCACAAGTCTCTTATCACTAGATAGCAAACCATACAAAAAATTGTTTGTTTCACTTTATCTTGCTTTTTATTTCACGATATCTACTGCATTATCAATATATTTTACTTTAACTTAATACTAATTCTTATAAAGTAACAACATAAAACCTCTTTAGATTTCCATTTAAATTATATTCCTTTAGTTCTATTGCATTACTAAAATAATTTGACCATTATTTCTTAATATTATTATTCTGATTTCTATCCTATGTCTGTACATAGCAAATTCCCCCAAAAGAAAATTAAATTTTTCTGCTAAGACAAATTAACTTTTGTTTAAATTAAACATTCATAACATTAATATATATTCAAATTTATAATTCATGGTATTTGTACAAATGCTCTATATTAAATACCCCCCGTATCCTATCATTGTCAGATTCTTTCAGCACATAACTATTTTCTGGGTTTTCATTCTCTATTATGAATGGTCCCTCATTTCTTGGCAACAGTTTTGGGCATATGTCTTTTCCCCCTTCTACTTTCTTGAAAGACTTTATCACAACCAGATCACCTTTTTTAAATTTTACCTTTTTCTTAATTTGTTCTTGTATCTTACGCTTATATTTTTCTGCTTTTCTTCTTGCTCTTCTTATTTGGTCCTTTATTTCTTCATATGTTTTATTTTCTTCCTTTTTCCATTTTCGTTGCGGACGAATACCTTTTACTACAAAATATGGAGTTTCTTCTGTGTTAGTGTTGGGTGTTTCGTTTAAATACCTTTCTATTTGAGGAAGCTGTTCTACCCAATCCCTATGATCTTCTTTCCACCATTTCCTATTATGTCCCTTTTTAAGTAATTCATTAAGAATCTGGGTTTTTTTCACTCATATCCGGCAATAATCTTTTGAAATAGTTAATTAAACCAAAGAAACTCCTTAATGACTTCTAATTATGGGGTCTTTTGAATTCTTTAATTACCCTCACCTTTTCTTTATCCATTTTTAGTCCATCTTTATCTAAAATGTATCCCAAAAATTTTACTCTTTCTTGAAAGAATTCACATTTTTCTAAATTAAGCTTTAAACCTGCTTTATCTAATTCTTTCAAAATTATTTCGACATGTTGTTGATGTTCTTCCATACTTTCGGAAAAAATTAAAATATCAATATAATGCAAGGCAAAATTTTCATATTTATCTAACAATTGATGTATAGCCCTAACTAACCCACTACAAGCAGACTGAATCCCAAACGGGATTACTTTAAACTGATAACCAACACCATTTATGGAAAATCCAGTGTATTTTCTACATTCCTTTTGGAGTGGAATCAACCAAAAACTGTGTTTAAGATCTATTTTTGTAAACACAGATGTTGGTGTAATATTTCCAAAAATTGCATCTATTGCTAATGGACTTTCATATTGGGGAATTGAATACTTGTTAAGATTTCTTGCGTCCAAACATATGCGTAGCTCGCCATTAGATTTTTTTACTATAACAATGGGATTGATAAATTTCGTATTACTTCTTTCTATTATACCGTTTTCAAGCATTTGTTCTATTTCCTTTGAAATTTCATTTCTATATTTATAGGGAATTGGGTATGTGCGTACTTTAAAATCTTGTATATTTTGAACTTCAAATTTATGCAAATAATCTTTGGCAAAACGATTTTCTTTTGTGAATAATTCCTTATTTTCTTCTAATAAATTCTTAACCATTTCTTTACATTCATTTGGACATTTTATGTGGTCAAATTCATTCATATAATTTTCTCTTTTATACAACACAATTTCTTCTAGCCTATCTAATTTATCATAACTTTTTTTATAATCATAATTATCTTTAAATCTTCTTATCTTTTTAACCATTATTTTATTTTTCATTATATCTTCTTTATCTTTAACTAACTTCATCTCTGTAATTTTATTCCTAATTATAACTATTTTCTTTTTATAATCTAATATAAATTCATACTTTGACATCATATCACTACCACATAAAATATCTACTTCCATATTTTTTATAACAAACAATTGCACCATAATTTCTGTTTTGCCATCGATTTTAATCCCTATATTAATTACTTGATTTATTTCTGTTATTTTCTTATTATTCACTCCTATAATCGATATTTTAGGAATTCTAACTATTAAATTATTTAAATTGTTTTTGTCAACAAATGCTTGATTTACTAAAGAAATTTCCGACGCGGTATCTAATAAAATTTCAACATCATTGTTATTTATTTTCCCCCTTATGTAAATTAAATTACTTTCGTTACAGTCCTGACTTTTATTTTCATTCAAATTTATAAATTCCACTGGATGTTCGTATAAAATATTCGTTTTTTTTTTAATTTTATAATTTTGTTTACTATTATCGGGCTTTAATGTTGTTTCGAGTGTGAGTTTTACTGAAAATTTTGTGCTTGTCTATCTTGCATGAAATTGGGTACATGTTCCAATGGTGGTATTGGGTTTTCCTGTTTAATTTCTGCCCTCTCTTCACTTTGATTAGGGACAGCCTGTTTATTTTCTGCACGGTTCATACTGTATACCTGTGCGTTTCTGGACATATTGTCGCCATTGCTTGGAGGGTTTGGTACACTTATTCTTCTATTCCAATATTGATTTCTGGGTGGATCCTCTTCCCTTCTCGGCGGATAGGGACGATTATTATTACTACTATTTACATTGGCGTTATCAGTACTGTTGTTATTGTTAGGCCTCTCATTTTTATTGTAATTATTATTATTTCTATAATTGTTATTATTATTATTGTAATAGTTCTGCCTAAATTGGTTTTTTCTAAAAATTTGTTCCCCACTTCTTCCATTATTCCTTAAATTGTTTTGGAATTTCTTCTATTTCCTCTTCCCTAATGGATCTTCTTGCTTCTACTTGTTTTCTTTCCTGAGACATTTTGTTGTAGGTTGACAAATATTAACGGTCTGTTATAGGTTTTTTTATATTTGTTTCCCCAAAACTATTATTTTTGATTAAATTTTGCTTAAAATATTTCAATCTCTATATTTATTTTCATTTATTTTACTATTTATAACGTCTTAAACAGGGTTTTCTAACGCCTAAAATTTATCTAATGCTCTTAAAATTTATCTAACGTTTCTAATAAATTTTTTAATGTTTCTAACATTTTTCTAATTTTTCTAATTTTTTCTAACGCTTCTAATTTTTTTTAATGTTTCTAATTTTTTTCTAATGTTTCAAATATTTTTCTAATACTTTAGTGTTTTCTAATTATTTTTTTAATGTTTTTAATTTTTTCTAATACTATAATTTCCCCTACGTTAATTAGCGTCATTTTAGCTATTATACTTGTCCCACGTTCTTGGGTATCATATTGCTATGTTTTTGTGAAGCCGCCAATTGTATGCTTTTTAACTAATTATCTATTATTTTACCAATGTATCAAAAGTAATTATGTCTATTATTATTCTAATAGTGCTCTATTTTGTTTTTATTATTGCCCCACGTTGGTTGGGCCATTTTGCTATGGTCTGGCTTTTTAATTAATGATTTGTTAATTACTAATTACACGCTGATATTACATTAATTACTTCTAATCATAAATCTAATTTCTAATATATCTTTATATTAATAATTTATACCGTTGGACGCCAGGCAACTCACTGTTTGCCAATATCATTATCTAATATACTTTTAATAAGCCAAAACCTGCTAATATTACCCCGTCAATTAGAAGATAATTTATTTTACTCACTTACCGTCTTAATTACTTCTAATTTCCATTTGCTCAGCCCTCTCAGGATTTTAAGGATTCAACTTGTTTTTATTTTTATTTTTGGTAATTCTTTTGTATAATTGGTCTTTGCTAATTACTTGGTATTTTTCTATTTTAATTATGCATTACCACTTCTATTATGAAGGCCAGGAGATTCAAATGAAAATCTAATTATACAAAGTTAGGCATCTTTAATGGTGATTACCCATTGAAATTAAAATTTACAAATATTAAATAACAAATTAAGGGACAAATTAGTTGCATAATATACCATAATAGGTTATTAATAACAGAAACATATTATTCAGTATCAAATTACTTACATTGTTTTATACAAAGTTAGACATCTTTAATGATGATTACCCATTGAAATTAAAATTCACAAATATTAAATAACAAATTAAGGGACAAATTAGTTGCATAATATACCATAATAGGTTATTAATAACAGAAACATATTATTCAGTATCAAATCACTTACATTGTTTTATACAAAGTTAGGCATCTTTAATGGTGATTACCCATTGAAATTAAAATTCACAAATATTAAATAACAAATTAAGGGACAAATTAGTTGCATAATATACCATAATAGGTTATTAATAACAGAAACATATTATTCAGTATCAAATCACTTACATTGTTAGAACCAGAGATTTGGCTTGTTAATTATCGGTCACCTTACACATTCCGGTACACCATGTCCACAAAGATGGTATTTGGATTCTTTGATTGCATTGTTAGAACCAGAGATTTGGCTTGTTAATTATCGGTCACCTTACACATTCCTGTACACCATGTCCACAAAGATGGTATTTGGATTTCTTTTATGAAATTCTGTTGTTTTGGTTGATTAGCTTTAACTGTTTAATTTATTTTCAGTCATTATCTTCTTGCTTAACTACCCCTGGCAACTATATTATTACCAGGCACCTCTCCTGTGGACCAGGCACATTCTACCTGTTCACTCCTCAACGTTCTCCAGCTGAATCCCCATTTTACTGTCTCTCGGCTGTTTTGCCTTCGACCTCTCAACCGGTTCTTCTCGATTATCAATTTCACCACAAGTCTCTTATCACTAGATAGCAAACCATACAAAAAATTGTTTGTTTCACTTTATCTTGCTTTTTATTTCACGATATCTACTGCATTATCAATATATTTTACTTTAACTTAATACTAATTCTTATAAAATAACAACATATAACCTCTTTAGATTTCCATTTAAATTATATTCCTTTAGTTCTATTGCACTACTAAAATAATTTGACCATTATTTCTTAATATTATTATTCTAATTTCTATCCTATGTCTATACATAGCAATATATATATATATATATATATATATATATATATATATATATATATATATATATATATATATATATATATATATATATATATATATATATATATATATATGAGCTACCATCACTCAGAGATATTAATAAAGATGTGTGGTCTGTTAAAACTGCAACAAACTTAGAAAGACCTAGATATGAGATTACAGCATTTGAAACACATCGAAAAGATAACGTAAGCACTGGATGACTTTTTCGATAAAATCGGTTTTATAGATAGACGAGTGTTCCTAAATTCAAAATGCTACCCTTATGAATCTATGAATATGGATTTCGATAAATCTAAACATTCTGAAGCCTCCCAGATGTATAGAGGTGTTCAAAAAGATTTTGTTATAAAAGCATGTCGGAGCCTCTCTTAAACTACGATGAGTTTAAAGACCGAGCTCTATTTGTAATCGACTGTCAGCACCAGAATGAGTCCATCAAGTCCAACGGTGGACATCAAAGTGGAGCTTATGAGTAAAGATAATTTTCCAAATAGAACCAGAGCTTACTGCTTAGTTATTCATTATAGTGTATTTAGATAGAAACCTTTAACTGGTATTGTAAGAGCTATTGTGTAATAACTTAATATGTAAATTTTGTGATTTAATTCGAATAGACTGATTGTATTTAAATCAGTTGTTTTATTTTTATCCTTAAACACTATTTTTATCAGCCCAAGGAACACTGATAGGAAATAAGAGTAGAAACGAGGTGAACGCTAGCACTGGCAGGAAATGAGAATTGATAACGCCAGTCTAGCGAGGTCACATGCGAGTCTCGACAGGAATTCAGATGTTGCTGCTGCTGCGTGCAGCCCGTCCCTTGCCGCTATCATCTTGCTACCATCTTTCTTGACTGGCTTCCGAGTTCCCCAAAGCGACCCCCCACCCAATTTTTTAAATAAATATATAAAATAATAAATAAATAAATGAATGAATAAATAAATAAATAAATAAAGAATTAAAAAGTTTATTTGCGCCTGCGCTGCCAGACATATTTGTGTGTATGTCGTTTTCATAAAAATAAAGATGGTAGACTTTGTTATTTCGACAGGTCAGGTCAGATGCCTTTAAAAGTTTCAAGTTTTCCAGATTTTTCACTACGGTCGGCCATATTGGCCCCCATCCTGGATTACGTCATCTCAGGTTAGCTCTATTTTCTCTCTCCATCCAACCTTCTATCTTGTTTTGTCACACTAACGTCACGCGCATGCTTATTAGCCTGGCGGTGCAGCACTTCCGGCGGTGGTTCCAGAAGTCCCCTACTACGGAGGCAACATTATGCCAGGCTTCCATAATCAAAAAAGACTTAAATTTTTATATGTTGGCCTTTGAGAAGGATCTAAGCTCAACGGTATCGTCCACTGGACTACTCCAAACACTTAAACTTATTTTCTGACCAATGTCATCAGACAAATTAGTATAAAGTACTGTCTAAATTATAAGCTAAAACATTTGTAAAAACATAATTCATAGCTGTTAGGGACTTATTAAAGAATCTTGTTGGTTCATTAAAAATTGAGTGCATGTTAAAAAAATTAATCAAATCGTCTAAAGAGACACAGTCTTTATTTTTTAATAAACAGTATATATTTGTGTCAACACAGATAATTACTTTGTGGATATCAGGTCTACTGGATATTATGTTTAAACGTGCTTTAAACTTGGAAAAGAACAATTTAATGCCAGTAGTTGGTGCTCTATTTATAGAAATAATGCGGTAGTTTATATTTTTATAGACACCATTGCAGGGGCACCAACAAGTTGGTCTTAGTGCAGACATTGTCTTAATATGCTCAGGAATCCTAGCTGGAACCGTAACAAAACCAGAGATGACGCTTTGCGCTAATCTCAACTGCACTGCATTATATGGCAGCCACTCCCATGGAAGGCTGTAGAGAATAGCGCACATATTAAGACGTTTATTATGAGCTATAAACTGTGTAGGTAATGCATTTTGCTCAATCTATAACCTTTCGTACTTATGCTTTAAAAAGTTTGTGATTATACATAATTCAAAACAAAGGACGTAGTTAAAAACATTTAATTTTTTGTTGTAGGTCCCATTTAAGAGAAATAAGAGACCGTTCAGTGTTACGCTTATTTGAATCAGCTGATGTGTCAGGAGGCTTGCCTAGGGCAGGTGTAGGTATTGCAGGTGGTGTTGGGCATTTTGAAGATCCCAGTTATTTCTCCGAACCTGAATTTGACTCAGAATACCAACATCAACATATTCATAAAAGCAAGGTAAGGTTACAAAAATTAACTACCTATTAACTTTTTCTTTGCTGCAGTATAACGGTGAGTAGAGCGTTGGGTTTTGATAATAGTAATACTATTTTCTGTCAGCGGCGTGGTTCCCGTCAACATTCCAATATAAATTACCCTATTTTTTACATAAAAACCTTGTCAACTCCACCCCCTTGGTAATAAATTTCTGAAAATACTCTGTCTTGTGTCAAGTTTCATCCGAGTGAATACAACCCACATAATTTTTCCCATACACACTGTTCCACCCTTCGTAACTAGGTAAACACAGTACAGCAAAACGGAGGCCTAGAACCTTCAGAACAACATATGTGGTAGTGTGGACCATTCTACATTGCATATTAGGGCAAGGCCTGCCTTAAGGCTTGTTGGGGCGCAGGTATGGCATATTAAGGGGTCTTAAGAAGAACGAAACCGGACTGTGTGTCCTGGTTTATATCTTATAGGACTGACGTAATGGTGGCTAGCGAGTGATGTAATTTAATGCTCGTCGTGGTATTAGCCAGATGAGTAGTTGTTTTATTTACAGAGCTTCCTTCTTGCTATACTGTGTGTTCGTGAAAGCTGCGGTGGAAGTCTAGAACCGTCAACCCACCAGAGTTGGCGTTTTGCGCTGTGCCATTGCATAGTATGGCGATGCCTGCCTTAAGGCGAACTTGTTGAAGAGCAGGTATGGCATATTGAGAAGTTCTAAGAAGGAGGAAACCAACCTGTGTCGTGGATATATATATATATATATATATATATATATATATATATATATATATATATATATATATATATATATATATATATGGATATATATATATATATATATATATATATATATATATATATATATATATATATATATATATTGCTATGATAAAAAGGCCTTAGCAATATTGTTACTAGAACTTAACCACAGGTTAGCAGTAAAAACGATACTTACAGTTTACACGTGATGTATATGAATTTCTTTTGTAAATTATATCTATATCAATATTCATATTACTCAACATTTATTCACACTAAAACATAAATAAAAACACATTATAAACGAACATATTCTTTATTATTGTTAGTGTTGGTTGGGTAAGCAATGAAAGCTGTGAAAGCAATGATTCACTTAAATGACCAATAATAAGAATTTTCAAATTTATAACCTAAGCAATTTGGAATAATATCTCAGTAAATAGGTTAATTAAGCCACATATCTAAATGTATATGTGTAGCTTAAACGTTTAAACAGGTCATTTGAAAACCAAAGAATTATGATCACATCTAATTTAAAATAATATATATTAAAGAACACTCTGAATACTATATAGGGAAGTGTATTTTTAAAACCCAAAAGACAAAAGTGATGTTGAGAGACTTGCAATCAAGATTTTAACATTTAAAAGTGTTTAAAAGTTTTAAATTTAATATGATTGATATCACTAGAATTAGTGAGGTATTTTAATTATAAGAATTTAACTAAGGTACAAGATTTAAACTTAGCGGGCTTTTAAAATATCCATACCTTTCAAGAGCTGAAATAATAATTTTCCAGAAGGCTTGTTGTGATAATACAGGAAATAGGGTTCGCGATTAATCAACCGTTTTGTCTAGCTATAAATGTATTCATGGTAAAAGCAGAAAATTAACTTATGAACAGAAATCCAAATCAAATTCCCACGATAGTTGATAAGCGGAATCATAGAGGGCGCAAAATGTTTCAAATGAAAAATCTAAAAACAATATTTATACATTTTTGTAAACATTGAGACGATAATAATCCTCACATAATAGTAAAATTTGTTATTAAATGTAATATTAGAGGATCCGCTTTAAGACAAAAATTCTAGAATTTTCATAAAATAAAATACAAATATGTTGTTACTAATTAGAACATGACGTATTTCTTTGGAGAAATTCATAATTAAGATTTAATTGCATATAGCAGTCTATTCTCTCCAAATTAGAACCGACTACTGGGATAGTCAGTGCAGAGCAGAGCAAAGCCAGGGCAAATTAAAAAGGCAAGTATTTATATAAATATCCATTGCTATTTTAAATAACAAATGATTGGTAACAGTAGTAAAGAATAGGCAACCAACATTACACAGAAATTCATAAGGATTTAAATAACAAAAATCACAAAAATAAAGATATAATTTGCATTATTTATGCATAGACATTGAGTGTAAACTGTATATATTATAGTCTAATTTAAAATACTATATATATATATATATATATATATATATATATATATATATATATATATATATATATATATATATAAAGGTAAAAATCATCACAAATTGCACCTATTTAAAATTAAAATAAACACACACACACACACACACACACATATATATATATATATATATATATATATATATATATATATATATATATATATATATATATATATATATATATATATATATATATATATATATATATATATATATATATATATATATATATATATATTGCAAAATATAAACTCTTCGTACATCAGTTTGTAAAGAAATAGTAAAAATAAATTTCACTACAAAACAAAAAGGAAAACGTTTACGGTAATTTAAGTTGATGACGTTAAATTATATAAATGCTGAGACATAAGCATATTGGGGGGGGGGGGTGGGGGGGTTGTCGTAGCAATATTATTAGCAAATCTGGACCCCAAGTCAGCAAAAAGTGCAATACTTACAGTTTACACAATGTATCTGGGTTTTGCAAATTATATCCATCCTCATATCATTCGATATTTTTTTCACACTAAAACATAATAAAACATAAATAAACAAACATGTTCTCTATTATTGATAGTCAGTGCTAGTTAAGTGAGCAATGATAAATAGAAAAAGTCATGGGTCATTAAAACGACCAATAATAACATTTAAAGATTAATTACCTTAAAAATTTGGAATATTATCTCAGTAAAAGGTTAATTAAGCAACATATCTAGATGTATATGTTTAGCTTACACATGTCAGTAAAACCAAAGAAGTCTGCTCAAAAAGATATTTTACCTACCTATAATTAAGATTAAAATGTAATGAAAGCTTTCTCTCTCTCTCTATATATATATATATATATATATATATATATATATATATATATATATATATATATATATATATATATATATATATATATATATATATATATATATATATATAATATAAGAATGTGTGTTTAAAAATCAAAGGACTCAAATTGTGAAAACAAACGTATTTATGTTGAAAGACTTTAAACTCATATGACAGCATTGAAAGTGTATTCATTTTAAATTAGTGTTATTGTTATTATGATGTAGAATTAGTGAGGTTAGGCACAATGTCATTTAATTTTAAGAAATTGGATATAAAATAAATAATTCAAACTTACCGCGCTTTAAAATATGCAACACCTGTCAAAAATCTATAATTAATTCAAGACAGCCTGTCATAAACAAGGAAATCAAGGGGTTCAACATTAATTGGGAAACTACTTCCGACTTCCGCTTTAGGGAGGTGATTGTTTTTTGAAGGGACGCTAGAGCGGCACGCGTCATGATTACATCCAAAGAGTTTAAAGATTATTAAGTATAAATGTGTATGATGATTGAGTAATTGATCTGCAAGTAACAGAAAAACAAATAAATTGATGTTCCAGAGTAAAAATGCATCCACAAATATAATGGTATTAAGAATAATCACTTCTAAACTTACCTAAAAATCATCCATGGAAACCAGGTATCGAAAATCAATCAATTACTGTTTAAAATAAATAAAAGGGAACAAAGCTCGACATATAAAGACAAATTAAAATGTCACAGTACCTGTCTAATAATATTTGGTGGGGAAAAGCATATATATTAACTAACTTTGTACAGAAATTTTAACTTTTTATTCCAACACTAGTTCAAAAGCGAAGTGTTCAGTGTTTGAAATAATAAATCTATTTTAATTATTCGTAAAAACAGCCGTCACAAGAAATCAGTTCAGCCGATCCAGATAAAATTTTTCATATAATTTTATAAACATTGAAAATTGTTCTTAAATTTAACACAATATTAGAAGGATCCAAATAGTTATTATTTAAGGTAATGACAATAAATCCATTGCGTAAATTGTTTTACGAGTTTAACTTTATATCTATTGAATAAGTTACTGTCTTTAGTTCAATGGGACATATTTCTTTCAGTCAGTGAAAAAAAAACACAGTCACTATTTTTAGTTTGCATAAGCGGGCTTATAAATTTATATAGAACCAACCCACTGAGAGAGAAGAGCAAGGAAAGAAACAGAGCTAGCGATAACACAAAAGGTAAATTTATTTTGGTAGTGTATTAATAAAACAAAAGGCGAGTATCTATCTATATTTTCCACGCTCTTTTTTTTTGTAACAGATAATTATGATGCAACGCCAGCTGAAAAAAAAATAACACTTAAAGCTTTATATGTTCAATTCCCTACAAGTCCGCGCGCCGGAATGGTGTCTACGTGCGACCGCTACGTGTGACGTTGCATGCCAAGCTGCTCTAGTGGAGATAGGGTGGGTCTAAGGATAAAAAAATAAAATAATAATAGCCTAGTGGCCAACCACCAATCGCAATTAATTTCTGAGGGGCGCCACTGACCAAAGCACCCTGACCAGAAGGTTCCAGGTGGTACGGAGGCACACACGCAGATACACTGCAATGTCGGAGCACAACACTACATATTAATAACACGCTTGCAGCACAAAAAATGGAATTATCAAAGTCAAAATTCAAAATAGGAAAAGTACACCGTGGTTAAAACAATCAATTGGTACTTTTATTAATAAATCTGTAGAACCTCAATCACGGACCAGATGATCGCTAATGGATCTACCACAAAATGATTTAATTATTAGTTGGGAATATGTACACTAGGGTGGATCAAGAAAAAAACTTTTGAATTTCACTTGCGGCTAGTTACCAAAAGTTGTCTATTATTAATTGTGTTAATTTCCAAACATTTTGAATTTCTTGTAAACCATCTTCAGGTGCCACAATAGAATTGAAATGTAGAAAATTTACAAAATTTGTTTTGAATTAAAATTTCATTTACATTACTTGAATTACAATTGAAAACTCCAATGCGAACATTGGCAACATAGCATGCTTGTGCGACTTTCTGCTGCGTTTGTTGGTTGTAAGTTTACATTAGAGTTGTGGCGGAAGGGGGATAGATAACATAAGATTGCCGCGTCGCGTTACGTCACACGCCAGTATTAGTTTTTTCTTAAGCAGTGAGTGTGTGACTAAAATTGCAAGTAATGCCGAAAACTCGGAAAAGCGTGTCTTGTCCTGGTTTTGGGGCTCCAAAACAAGTGTGTTCAACGGTTTTACCTACATATGAGGATGTGATGAAACATGATTTGTTCATACGGCTTGAAATGTTACAAAAAAGCAATAAAGAACCCGATTTTGCTGAAATTGCCAATGCAGTGATAAGTGATGTTAAAACCATATAGATTAAAGCCTATTTGCCGGTTATAAGCGATCGCAGAATTTTTCAGATGCTTAAAGATTATCGTGCTAAATTCAGAAAAATTAAAAACTATCCCATATCAAGAGGAAACTCAAAATCTATTTTATTTGCAGCTAAAGCAAAGATTACACTCTTTGATATTTGTTACTGTAAATGTAATGATTTTAATTGTAAGTGTGCAAAAAAAGTTCCGCCAAAAGAACAAGGTTTTTTAAAAGACCAAAGAAAATATAGAAAAATGGTGATTGCTGAAGTGGACCTTAGTGACAACAAAAGCATTACAAAGAAAAATTGAGAGAATAATAAATACTGAAAAACGAACTAGTGCAGCTAGATTGTTTTTTTGTGTGTTTTAAACAATACCTTTTACAACGGTGTTGAAAACTCGAATGAAAGTTCCAGCAGCGATTCTCCATCAGGTGATCTGGAATTCGTTCCACAATCTAATATTCCCCCGGCACATTTAGAACTCAGCCAACCCAGCACATCACAAATAAGAGTTAATTTAAATAACTTGGCTTTAGTGTGCGATCGGGCTGGCGTTTCAGACAAATCGGCTGCAATGATAGCGAGTGCAATTCTTCAGGATGTGGGAATAGTGAATGAAAAAGACAAATCTAAAGTAATTGATCGAAACAAAACCAGAAGAGCCAGAAGAAAGAATAGATCCACAATATTAAAAAAAATACATCTGAACAAAGTGAGGTGCAAGTGCAAGGTGTTTACTTCGATGGACGTAAGGACAAAACCGTCCGATATATCTCCCTCGATAATAAATTGCATAGAAGAGTAGTCCTAGAAGAACATATCGCAGTAGTTAAATAACCCGAATCTGAATACCTCGGCCACGTTGTTCCAGTGACAGGATCTGCAAAAGACATAAAATCATGTTTGTTTGAATTTTTAGGAAGAAAAATTGATACTTCTACTGTAGTTGCTATAGGGTGCGATGGTACTGTGATAAATATGGGATATAAGAATGGAGTAATTGCTCATCTAGAAAGATCACTAGGAAGACCTCTGCACTGGTTTGTCTGTATGCTCTATGCGAATGAGTTACCTTTAAGACATTTGCTTTAGTTTTTAGATGGTTCTACCACAGGTCCTCGAGGCTTTTCGGGGAAAATTGGAAAAAAATTAGAAGGTTGTGAGAGCCTTCCTATTGTACGTTTTCAACCCATTGAAGTCGAATTACCCAAGGTCGATTACAATGTTTTAAGCAGTGATCAGAAATATTTACACGAGATTTGTTTGGCAATTACTTCTGGAAATTTTACAGCTGATTTATCACATAGACATCCAGGACCGCTGGCTCATGCTAGATGGATTACTTGTGCTAATAGATTACTTCGTTTATATGCTGCCACATAAATACCTTTAAAAAATCTATACATCTTAGCTACCTTCGTGATAAAAGTATACGCGCCTACTTGGTTTGACATACAAATAAAGTCTTCTTGCTTGGATGGTCCAAAGCATTTATTAAACTTGGATAAACGGTCAATATATCTGCCTGAAAATATTTTAAAGATAATAGATCTAGTGATTCAGAGAAATTCTTATTTTGCTCATCCCGAAAACCTGTTACTTTGGATGTTAAATGATGAAATAATATCTATTCGAGAATTAGGTCTAAGGCGGATCTTAAAGTCGAAAGTAGACAGTACTCCTGGAATTATAAGACAATTTACAATACCGGAACTGAATTTCAGTGCAACCAATTATGAGGACCTGGTTGACTGGCAAACATGTAAGTTAACAGAACCGCCCATGTTAGCAACAACTCCAAATTCAGAATTGAGGAAACTGATAAGAACACCACCTGACATGGATTTAGTAAGGTTTCCATGCCACACACAGGCTGTCGAGAGAATGGTAAAACTAGTCACAGAGGCATCGTTAAGTGCTACAGGGACAGAAGCAAGAGACGGTTTTGTAATAACAAAGCTAAAATCAAGGTCAGAAATGTCTGAATTTAATACAAAAAGTGATTTGAATTAGATTTTATAGGAAGAGGGCGGGCGGGTGGAACTCCAGGCAGGGGTACCTCCTTGTGTTGAGTTCTGGGTAGTTTATTGTGTAACTGTTTGAAGTTATATAATTAATTAGCTAAAGTCCAGGCAAAGCAGTACGAAATGATTTTTTTTTCAATTTATTATATATGTATGTGCATTGTGGCACCTGAAGATGAACCCCTAGAGAGTCAAATTTTTGTGCAGTAAACGATGTCTATAAGTGGAAACTTTTTGTTACTAGCCCGTTTAAAATTTCCAAAAAAAATTTAAAATATTGATTTTTCGATCCACCCTAATGTACACCCATATATACATATATACACTACATATGAAAATCGCTGAGGGCGTGAAATGGGCTATAGCACGTTAGTTATTCAGTAAGCATAATTATAGCACAAAAATATAAGAAAAGGTCTCAAACAATATTAACTAAATTATTGTTTACTGACAAGATTTAATCAGGCTATTCGAGATCTCGTAATCTTTACACAGTTGCACACAATAACTTATATTCGATTATAATACAATAAAAAAACTGACGTCAAAATAAAAATATTAGAAATATGGCCACTTAACACATAACAGTGATGCTAAAGTCTTCCTGCACGAAATAATCATATGTCCACAAATATAAATAGTCATACACATCCGCACAAGATAATTTATTGGTTGTTCTTATCAAACAAAGTACATTAATAGTAAATATGATAACAAACAAATTTTGACTAAGTTAGCCTACAATAAAAGTTAAATGTGTTATCTTAGATTGATGCTGCTATCTAAAGTGAAATAAAAGATTAGAGAGATAATATGGCTGTGAAACAACCTTAGCCGAATGCTCCTATAGCGACTACTATTATTATGAAATCACAAAACCACTTATTCCAATGTGATGATTATTATATAAATAGCGACAAAGAAATTAATTAAATTATCACATTTGACAAGATTACTCGCTATAGAAAATGAGAGCATCGATATACAAGGGCTATAGTTTAATGCTGCAATATTACACGATAGGTATAGCTTTTACCCTTAAAAATAAATATGATATGATAATGATATAAATATATGATAATAATAAAATTAAATATGATAAAAAGTCTAAAAAGTCACGTTGGAATGCCCTAGAACTGCAGCGAAACATTCACTGATAAAAAAAGGAATCTGAAACGATATAACCTGATATAGTCCTCGTTACCCTCCTAGGTACACAGTCAGTTGAAATGGAATTACGCCGCACCTCTTGAATGGTCTGATGTCATGCGGACTTCCAGCAGGATTACTTAAATATCATATACAGGAACGTGCGGCTAGTCACCATCAATACTTTACTACTCTTAGGGTAACTAAGAAATATACAGTAGATTATTTGAGCCGAGAGAAAAATGGCACCAGATGGAGGACGGCTTCAATGTCAAAAAAAGGTCTTGCTTTTTCGATTAACCCAGCAAAAGCAACTTGCGTCGATTTTAATCCGATACTATGAATGACGGAATGTGTTCCAAATAACAAATTCACCAAATGATCACCTTTCCAGATACCATTTCCCATATGTCCCACTAAGTGGATGAATTTATTAAAAATTCTAGCTCAGGACAAACGGTATTCACACGACGACCAGCCACTTTTCGTGTTTTCTTTCTGTCTCCTTATTCTCAATTTTCCCCCTATCAACACAAAAGAAAGAAAAACCCATCCTTCTTTTTTCTTCCTCTTATAGATAATTTGTATAGCAACAGACAGAATTCCGCTCAAGTTTTTAAAAACAAAATGTCGATGAAAAATAATTCTGGGGTCTTATAATTTATAAATTCGCAATAGGCGGGCCGATTAAGAGGCTGCATTACTAACGTGAATCATACGCTCTTAGAAGCGCAAAACAAGACCCGCGACAGAGAACGCCTATGTCAACCGGAGGTAGATAGGTGAAATCAAGCTACACACCTGTTCAGAGAAGGATTGAATCGGCGTAGATAGACAACCCGCTATACCGCTAAGAGTATTTATGGTGGTATATAAGTGCGCTCTAGTGGTGAAAATGCAAATGAACAAATCTGCTAAAGATTCATAGATTTAAAATACAAATTTGTAACGGTGGTTGAAAATAAACCGTTACAACTATCCCCCCACTAAAAAAGGCTTCTCTCTCTGCCAAAAAAAAAACTAACTGTCGTCCTCAGGAGGATGAGCCTTAAGATCCTTCGAGTGCCAGACACCTCAAAACTTGTCATAACGATCTTTCAAATCATAAGTCCAGGGTGACACACGTCTGGAAACCACAAAAGGACCGATATAGCGAGGGGCCAACTTAGCTGAAAAATGCTTGGCAGCGTCCGACAAAACGTAGTTCCTACGCCAAACCAATTGATCCTTACTATACTTTTCGTCACGGCGTCTTAAATCGTAGACCCTCTTATTCCTTTCATAGACCTTTACTAAACGCTTCTTAACGTCCTCACATACCCTGACCAAAGAAGACTGTCTGCCATCAACATTTTGCCGATCAAACCTAGTTTCCCCCTCTCCAAAGCGTGAGCCTCTATCGGGGATTTCGCGCCCAAACACAATAAAGTTTGGAGCGTACCCAGTGACCTCATGTCTGGTCGAACAAATAACATAGCCAATTCTCGACAAATTTTTATCCCATGTCTTATGATTGTCAGACACATAGGACCTAAGCATAGTCATAATGGCCTTATTTACACTTTCACAAGGATTTGCCTGTGCGTGGTAATAGGCGGTGTACTTGATCGAAATGTTGTAAGACTTCATCAGGGAGACAAAATCGGAAGATTAAAACTGCGGTCCATTGTCCACGATAATGGCGTCACATGCGCCGAAAACTGGTAAGACACCAAAACCAAGCAACTTACATATGTTGAAAGATGTAGCGGATCGCATAGGAAACAAAAGCGAAAATTTGCTAAAAGTATCTGCGACGATAAGGATATACTGGTTTCCAGAGCTGGACCTCGGCAAAGGACCCATTATGTCCGCACACATAAGCTGGAAGGGACGAGACACAAAAGGCTGAGTACTAACCATTAAGCCGGCAGGTTTCTGCTGCACAGGTTTTATGGCCTGACAAACTGAACAACGCCGAACGACTGAGGCCACATCAAACCGCATCTTAGGCCAATAATAACTTCCTGCCAACTTACTAAAGGTCTTAAATACTCCAACATGCAAGTTATACTCATGCGTGTCGGAAATAAGCTTCCGCCTAGCATGTTTAGGAACAATTTCCCTCCAACAGTCCGAGTCGCAAGCCAACTCAGGATACTTGGCAGTGACCCCCTTGAACAGTCTATGTCCATCCACGCGCCACTGTGGAAAAATCTGAGAGGACTCTTGGCGATCCTGTCTAACATCCCATCAATCCACCGATCACCTGAGCCAGTGCCACCAGTTTGGCGGTCGAAGGCACCCGAAGAGTCGACAACCGGTACAGAACGAGACAAGAGATCGGGCACAACGTGTTCTCTCCCCTTCCTATGGACTATGTCAAAGTCGTATTCCTGTAACTTCAAAGCCCAACGGGCCAATCTGACCGAAGGCTCCTGCAAATTGTTCAACCAAATCAGAGACCAATGATCAGTCACAACAGTAAAATGTGAACCCGAAATATATGGACGAAGTTTCTCTATCGCCCAAATCACTACAAGACATTCTCGCTCAGTGGTGGAATATTTGCGCTCAAGTCTAGACAACGAGCGGCTCAGATAAGCGATAACCCTCTCAGATCCATCAGGAGGTTTTTGTGACAAAACTGCACCCAAGCCATTAGCTGGCGCATCTGTCTGGACGAAGAAAAGTAGTTTGAAATTTGGGCAGGACAAAATTGGGGCAGAAACAAGACATTTCTTGATGCTTAGGCGTCCAAACACACTTGGCGTTCTTCTTAAGAAGGCCTGTTAAAGGTTCCTATTAAGCTGGAAAAGCTTGGAACAAACCTACGATACCAACTTGCTGTACCGATTATCCTACGAACCTCCTGAACTTTAGTCGGCGTTGGAATCTGAAGTATGGCGTTTATCTTTTCCGGGTCGACATGCAAGCCACTCTCATTGACAATATAGCCCAAGTACCTAAGCTCCTGCCTAAAAAAATTACACTTGTCCCTACTCAACGTAATCCCAGCTTCAGTGAGACGAGAGAACACCTCAGAAAGAATGTCTATATGCTCTTCGAAAGTCTGAGTTACCACAACTATGTCATTAAGATAACAAAACACGCGGGGTTCCAAATCGCAACCCAAAACTCTGTCGATCAGGCGCTGCCACGTAGCTGGTGAATTTGACAACCCAAAAGGTATTCTCTTGTACTGGTAATGGCCCTTGAACACTGAAAAGGCTGTAAGAGGCCTAGATTCCTCAGCTGATTTGGAAAAGAGCGGATTTTATGTCCAAAGTCGACAGAAACCTAGCATCGCGCAACCTGTCCAAAATAGAGTTAATCGGAGGAAGAGGGTACGCATCACGACGGGTGACTCTATTAAGTTTGCGATAGTCAATGCAAAATCTGAAAGTACCATCACGTTTCCTGACCATAACAACAGGACTAGACCATGGACTGGCTGAAGGTTCAATTATGTCCTTCTCCAGCATCTCCTTAATTTCGGCGTCGACATACGCCTGAACTGTTGGTGACACAGGATAGTATCTCTGCATAATAGGGGGTGAATCCGTAACAATGATATGCTCGACAAGACCAGTACAACCGAGACCAGAATCCATCCCATTATAGGACTTATCGACAAAGTCCTTCAAAAGTTTTTCCTGTTCTGGAATCAAGGAACTACGTGGTTTCAAGTCCTCAACGAGCTGCACCGGTTCACACAAGGAAAAAGTCCAGGCACGAAAGTCTGGGACAATGCCCATCCTGATCCAAAAATCAATTCCCAATATGAGAGTATGAACTAACTCCGGAATGACGAGAATACTGATGACCTTTTCGCGGTCACGTAACCTAACCGGGACCTGCAGTGAACCAAGCACCTGACAATGCTCACCGTGCGCGACTATGACACTCCTACTAGCAGACGAATCCAGGTTGGAAACTCCTAAGTTGCGCAGAAGGTTTCAACCTTTGCCGCCCAATATATTACGAGCACCAGAGTCTAAGAGACCCAAAATACTCGTACCCAAAATAGAAACTTCAACATAAGATCGCTGATCGTTGAGGACCTGAGACAAGACATAGTCTAAAACATGTCGGATCCTAGACTCAGATGCGGCCGCCCGCTATGAAGACGAAAGCCGGTCGCCGACTAACGTCTTACCCCGTTTCCCGAAGAAGAACGAGTACACTTAGGACAAGATCTCAAAATATGATTCGGGGTACCACCCCTGTAGCAATGTTTCCTGCGTGGTCTATCGTAGTCAGCAGCTCTATGGCCTGAGCACTGACAGTTCCAACACACAATGTCCAACTGAGCCGAGGAAACCGAAACTGGGTCACTGCTAATGTAAGCCAAGTCCGGCTCCATCGTCCCTAACCTACCACGAGTCGGAGGAGTAAATGTTTCTATACTCTCATTTCTAGCCTCCAGCTTCCTGCCCAACGCCAACAGATGATTGACCGATTCTACACTGACAAGACCCAACTGACTCTGATAAAAGAGAGAAATATTATTCAACAAGATATTGAGACGCGTCTTCTCACCAACCGATATCGTCAACCTGTTGAACATGTTGTCCATGACAGCCAGGTACATACCCATATTCTCGCTCGGACCCTGAGTCCTTCTGATCTCATCGAAGAGTTTATCGTTATAATCTGCAGGCTGGAATTGCAGACGAAGTTCGGACACTAAGCCTGACCAAGTTGACACTTTCGACCTAATGGACCGATACAAAATTAAGGCTTTTCCTATAAACTAATCAGAAGCACAGTGAAGTAATTGCTCCATGGATACATTCCTAGAAATTCGTAGCTCTTCTATCTCTTCTAGAAAAGCATTTAATGACATTCGAGATGTATCACCGGTGAATTTAGTAAAGTTCCACTTAGACACAGGCCCACTTCGAGGCTGGAAAGCTACTGGGGTTTCTCGAATAGAAGCGTTATTCGCTAAAAGAGGTTCTGCTGCATCCTCATCTGAAGAGTCATCAGATGCAGAAGCAACTGAATTTTCACCACCACCAAGGAGACTCGCCTCAAGAACGCTAGTGGCCTCAGGCCGCAAGGATCTAGAATGCCTCCTGGCCTTAGACCTTAACCGTGAACGCAACTCCAAAAGAGAGGCCTGAAAATTAGTACGCTGGTTCCGTTCCTCGTCCGTAGTTGCTACGGACCTTCCTGCCCTACCAAAATAATGCAAAAGTTTGGTAGAAATTTTGAAATAGGATAGTGATGTATCAGAGTCAGAGAACGCGCCAACCATAGTCCTGATTTCTTCCATCTTAGCTGTCAAAACGTCACTATCGTCGGCAAAGGAAAAATGATGCTTTGGATATTTCATATCAGACGCTCGCTCCAACCTGAAAAAGGACCTCAACCTACTCATCTTCTGCACAGTAAGATCGTCCACACAACTCCTACACTTCAATTCGTATTCCAACTCTGAACGGCCACGTCGGTTCACGTCCAATTTTCCCTCCATATTTACAACAAAAAGAATCAACAATAACAAATTCCCAAACGAATAACTAGTTAATATCTATTTTTCACAATCCAAGGCAGCGGACAAGCAAGCAAAACTGCCCAAGAAAATTGGAGCAATAAAACGCGTACACCAAAATGACCTAGCAAACTCAGGCCTAACGAGACGTTCCAACAAAATCGAGGGCCAATTAGCTAGCTGGTGAGAAAAAAATCTCAAAAGCGACAAGTCCTAATCAATCAATGGCCAACTTCTGAAAGCCTAACCAACGAGTCCTAACCAAACGAGGCCTTACCAAAGGAGGCCTAACCAAACGAGGCCTTACCAAACGATGCCTTACCAAACAATGCCTAACCAAACGAGCCCATACCAAACGAGGCCTAACCAAACGAGGCCCCACACACGGGCGCCAAATAATTATTTGCCACGCTCTTTTTTTGTAACAAATAATTATGATGCAACTCCAGCTGAAAAAAAATAACACATAAAGCTTTATATGTTCAATTCCTTACAACTCGGCACACCGGAATGGTGTCTACGTGCGACCGCTACGTGTGACGTTGCATGCCAAGCAGCTCTAGTGGAGATGGGGTGGGTCTAAGGATAAAAATAATAATAATAATGGTCTAGTGGCCAACCACCAATCTCAATTAATTTCCGAGGGACGCCACTGACCAAAGCCCCCTGGCCAGAAGGTTCCAGGTGGTACGGAGGCACACACGCAGACACACTGCAATGTCGGAGCACAACACTACAAATTAATAGCACGCTTGCAGCACAATTTTTTTTATCAAAGTCAAAATTCGGAATAGGAAAAGTAAACAGTAGTTAAAACAACCAATTGGTACTGTTATTAATAAATCTGTACAACCTCAATCACGGACCAGATGGTCGCTAATGGATCTACCACAGCATGATTTAATTATTAGTTGGGAATATGTATACCCATATATACATATATTTATACACTACATATGAAAATGCTGAGGGCGTCAAATGGGCTATAGCACGTTAGTTATTCATTAAGCATAATTATAGCACAAAAACTATAAGAAAAGGTATCAACCAATATTAACTAAATTATTGTTAACTAACAAGATTTAATCAGGCTATTCAAGATATCGTAAGCTTTACGGAATGTGTCCCAAATAACAAATTCACCAAATGAACACCATTCCAGATACTATTTCCCACTAAGTGGATGAATTTATAAAAAAAATACATCTCAGGACAAACGGTATTCACACGACGACCAGCCACTTTTCGAGTTAAAAATCATTTTCTTTGTGTCTCCTTATTCTCAATTTTCCCCCTATTAACACAAAAGAAAGAAAAACCCATTCTTCTTTTTTCTTCCTTTTATAGATAATTTGTATAGCAACAGGCAGAATTCCGCTCAAGTTTTTAAAAATAAAATGTAGATGAAAAATATTTCTGGGGTCTTATAATTTATAAATTCGCCATAGGCGCGCCGATTAAGAGGCTGCATTTACCAACATGAATCACACACTCTTAGAAGCTCAAAACAAGACCCGCGACAGAGAACGCCTATGTCAACCGGAGGTAGATAGGTGAACTCAAGCTACACACCTGTTCAGAGAAAGAAAACGGCGGCTAACCCTTCTGGACTCTTGCTAAATCTATTGGGAATAATTTCTGCAAAATCACGTTCCCACCTCTTGTCTCAGGGGATGAAATTGTTTCTACCGCCCTGGGCAAGGCTGAACTTTTTGCTTCGTTGTTCGCCGGCAATTCCACTCTCAACCCACCTCCAAATGTTCAACCACCAACAGTCCCCAATGTCGCGCATAAAATGACGGATATCATTTTCAAAACTAAAAAGGTACGAAAGATGCTCTCTTCTCTTAATACCAGGAAAGCCTCTGGCCTTGACGAGATCCCAGCACTTGTTCTCAAAAAATGCGCACCAGAGCTTGCTCCTGTCCTGACTCGTCTGTTTCAGATATCTTATAATAAAGGCATATTCCCTAGTAACTGGAAAACAGCTCGAGTACAACCCATCCCCAAGAAAGGATCCAAAGCGCTTCCTAGCAACTACAGGCCTATTTCTCTCCTTTCAGTCGCCTCTAAAGTGATGGAAAAGTATATAAACACCGAATTACTAAAATTTCTTGAAAAACTCAGTCTAATCCACGACAGGCAGTATGGATTCCGTCAGCGCAGATCGACTGCCGACCTCCTTTCCTTTGTCACCCATTCTTGGAACAAGTCTATGGAACAACACGGTGGATCCCAGATTGTAGCTCTAGACATATCAAAAGCATTCGACCAGGTCTGGCACGCAGCGCTGCTTAATAAACTTCCGGCCTATGGTCTACCACCAAAACTTTGTACCTGGACAGCAAATTTCCTCTTCAACAGGAGCATATCTGTTGTTGTGGATGGCCATTCCTCTAAACTGTATCCAATTAATGCAGGGGTTCCTCAAGGTTCAGCTTTAGCCCCTACTTTGTTTCTTCTCCACATCAATGATCTCCCGTCTAGCACATCCAACCCAGTTCACAGCTACGCGGACGACAGCACCCTCCATTCAAATATACAATATTCTAAGCCTGTCTCTTTAGCCCAATTAGATGAGGACCGCAGACTCATGGAGGGTTCTGTCTCCGTGGATCTCCAAAAAATATTAGACTGGGGAAGTAGAAATCTTGTACAATTCAACCCCACCAAAACTAAGTCTTGCTTTCTTTCTCACAAGAGATACACCAGCCCTAGACCCATCACAATGAACAACCAAGTTATTCAAAGTAATGAGTCCTTTTCTCTTGTTGGCATTTCTGTGGATCGAAATCTTAATTGGCACCAACATGTCACATCAATTGCAGAAGCGGCTGCTAAGAAATTAGGTTTCCTCTTCCGGGCTCGCAAATACTTTTCACCAGCTAATCTCTATACCTTATATACTTCACAAATAAGGCCAAACCTCGAATACTGCTCCCACATCTGGGGTGCCGCTGCCGCTTCTACACTCGCTATCCTGGACTCCATTCAAAAGGGAGCTATACGTCTCATCGGTGACCTTACCCTCACCCAAAGGCTGCCATCCCTTGCCCACCGACGTGTCGTTGGTGACCTCTCTCTTTTATAGATATCTGCACGGGCACTGCTCAGAGGAGCTTTCCTCCATAGTTCCCCCACCTGCTGCCTCCAACAGATCTACCAGGGAAACAGAGCGAATGCACCCTTTTACTGTCCAGGTCACCAGACTTAGAACATCTTGTTGTGCCCGCTCTTTTGTCCCGAGGACTTCTAAGTTGTGGAATTCCTTGCCGGTACATGTTTTTCCTTCTCCTCCGAACCTCCAAACCTTCAAGTCCACAATTAACAAGCTGCCTCTTTCCTCCTTGTCAACACCCACGGTACGATGGTATTTAGGCTGTAAGCCCTCGTGGTGTATTGTTGAAATTAATTTTAAAAAAAGATAGACAACGCGCTATGCCGCTAAGAGTATTTATGGTGGTATAAGTGCCGCTCTAGTGGTGAAAATGCAAGTGAACAAATCTGCTAAGGATTCATAGATTTAAAATATAAAATTGTAACGGTGGTTGAAAATAAACCATTACATATTATATATTGTTCTGTTCACTAAAGAGCTGAATAACAACACCGGTGTAGATAATATTATTAAGTATAATTATATTATTACACTGCAATATAACAATTGACTCCCAACATTGGAGCTTTATACAGAAAACACATTATTTAGATTATATAACTATACAATAAGTATTGTTATTATTATAATTGGCGCCACAACGTCCGGGCACAGAAAAATAGGGAAGAATAGCTGCAACATCTGCCTCCAACAGATCTACCAGGGAAACAGAGCGAATGCACCCTTTTACTGTCCAGGTCACCAGACTTAGAACATCTTGTTATGCCCGCTCTTTTGTCCCAAGGACTTCCAAGTTGTGGAATTCCTTGCCGGTACATGTTTTTCCTTCTCCTCCGAACCTCCAAACCTTCAAGTCCACAATTAACAAGCTGCCTCTTTCCTCCTTGTCAACACCCACGGTACGATAGTATTTAGGCTGTAAGCCCTCGTGGTGTGTTGTTGAAATTAATTTAAAAAAAAGATAGACAACCCGCTATGCCGCTAAGAGTATTTATGGTGGTATAAGTGCCGCTCTAGTGGTGAAAATGCAAGTGAACAAATCTGCTAAGGATTCATAGATTTAAAATATAAAATTGTAACGGTGGTTGAAAATAAACCATTACATATTATATATTGCTCTGTTCACTAAAGAGCTGAATAACAACACCGGTGTAGATAGTATTATTAAGTATAATTATATTATTACACTGCAATATAACAATTGACTCCCAACATTGGGGCTTCTTTTACAAAAACAAAATATTATTAAAATGTTATATAATTACAATGTCAATAAATTAAAATCATTATAATAGGCTCCCAACATTGGAGCTTTATACAGAAAACACATTATTTAGATTATATAACTATACAATAAGTATTGTTATTATTATAATTGGTGCCACAACGTCCGGGCACAGCAAAATAGGGAAGAATAGCTCCAACATCTGGGTACAGAAATTCTTAATAGACCAGACGGAAAACCTGAAAAAAACATACTGACCATCCAAAATAAATAAATTTAAGCAACAAAATATCGCAACAAAAACAAACAATAGCAAGAAAAACAAAGAAGACTGAAGAAATACAACAGGCGGACAATTTGATGAAGGAGACGAGAAAACAGAAGAAATGATAGGAAAAGAAACTATATCGCAGGAGGAAATACCAGATACAGGAGAGTGAAGAAACTGAAACTTTAGAACCGAACACACAAGAAGAAACACCAAGTACCGAATAGAATTTATTGCATCACATGGCATATATGTTTCGACAGAATATGGATAAACTGGAAGAAACTCTAAGAAAAAAATTGATTGAGCAAGAAGAAAATTTGAGTAAAAAATGGTGAAACAAGAAGATATGAAGTATCTAGAAGTAGTTATACAGAATGTAACAACAGAAATTAAACAAGATATGAAGAAATTAAAAGAAAATGATGCTATATTGTATAGAAACATACAAGATCTCAAAGAAGAAATAAAATAAAACATAGAAAAAGTCAACAAGATATGGAAAACATGATGACAGGAAAAAAAGAAAAGAATGAGAAATATCTCATGGAAGAAATGAATAGGAAACAAAACACCTTGGAAAAGGGAAACGAGATATAATTATACAAATAAGAAGTGACGTGGATGCAGCAAAACAGAAATGTCAACAAAATTGCCAGAAAATAGAGACAGAAATGAATGCAGGGCTGCAAGAAATCCACGACCACTTATATAGTCAAGCCGAGAAGACCAGACATGAGTTTACGAGAGTAGAAACGCAAATAAAAATGGTCGACTCAAATAAAGCACATAAAAAGAACAGAGTAGCAAATTGCCAAGACGAGAGAAGAAATTATCAAAAAAATAAACAGTCAAGACACCAGAACTTACAGTGTGCTAATAAATATGGATACAGGAATAAAATTTGATGGGAATACAAAAAAATTACACCCCAAAGTGTTTATCAACAGCATAAAGAACAAGGTACGATATATAACTGATATCAACGATGTAAAAAATGTGATAAGGATGCAGCTGGTAGGAAATACTTTTCTATGGTTCTCTAGTCGAGAAAATGAAATCCACAACGTAGAAGAATTTGAACATCAAGGAACATTTAGAGAGAAACTTTACTTTGGACGGTTCGATTACAATCGAAGTAAATATTTTAACAACTACTGTCTGCAATTATACAATACAGCGCAGTATCTGCACCCGAGAATGGAGGAAGAAGAAATCGTCATGTATATCTCCAGACATTTAAAAAACCAAATTACGGGAACAATTGCCATCAATAATATCAGAACGACGGAGCAACTGTTAACATATTTGTCAAGAATAGAAATAACACTGAGAACAAGAAATATAAACACGACGAAAACAAACCAGATTACAGAAGACAAAATTACCCAGAAAATCGATGATATGGACGCAACACGTATGAAAATAAGCAAAGATACAACCAGAATGAAGCAAGACCTGGTGGATATAATAACAATATGAACACGAGAATCTATCAGTATCAAAACAGGGATACAACACCAGAGAAGCACCGAGACAATATCTATATAACCACAATTACCAACAAGAAAGAACACAAATACCCAGGGCAAATGAGAACAATGACAGTAAATATGCTAATCCAGGCAGCTAAATAAGAAGTGATGCAATGGCAAACAATATATCACAACAGATTGAAGAGCAGAACCGAATTGAAGTCGCAGCACAGGTATATGAACCCAACCAAAATTTTTTAGAAGAAGCGCACGTTTGTTTGTAAATAATATCATACAGTATAGTCACCGGAGAGAGTTTATAAAATTATAAAATGAAAAAACCTCGAAAAGAAAAATACATTGGTTTTTATAAAAGCAAATTTTCAAAATAAAATGGTGAATATAATGCTGGACTCTGGATCAAATGCGTCAATCATCAGTAGTATATAATAGACCAATTAAAATTAAACAAATTTAGCTATGGCATACCAAAATTATCACTAATAAATGCAAAGGGAAGATTTTTGAAGTATCGACGGCAATAATGGGAAAATTGTAATTAAACGAAAATAAAAGAGAAATCAAAGTTCATTTATTAATAATAGAAGGTCTGGAATTTGATGTAATGGGATCAGATATAATAAATAAAAATAATTTTATCATAGATTACGAAAGGAATATTGTAATTATCGACAATGAAATAGTGCATATGACTGATGAAATTCTGAATAAATGTGAAGAAAAAAAATTATAATATGAAAGTATGAATTATATAAATAATATCGATCATATAAAACAATATAAAGAAACGAATATAAAAGAAACAATAAATGACAATGAAGAATATGATAGAAAAATAGAAAGAATATTATGCAAGTATGAAAGTTTGTTCGATGGAACTCGTAAAGTAGTTGTTGATCATGTGCATCAATGCAAAGTAAAACAGATACAATTTATTAAATCGAAAACGTATCCGATTCCAAATAAATATCAGAAACAAGCACACCAAGAAATAAATAACATGTTACAACAAGGAATGATAGAAAGAAGTGATACTCCATATGTAAACCCAATAGTCGTAGTAAAAAAGGCAGATGGGAGAATAAGGTTATGTTTAGTTGCTAGAAACGTTAATAAATTGTCAATCTCACAATATAGTTCACCAGTAGGAAAATAAAGCATTTTTGGAAGTAAAACGGGTGCAAATGTTTTTTCAAAAATAGACTTAAAACACAGCTTTTGGCTCATACCACTAAAAGAATCATGTAGAGATTACACAGGTTTTATGGTGGTTCAGTATATAGATTTGCTGTAACACCATTCGGAATGCAATCGGCGTGTGCTGCTTTGGTTAGGGTTACACAAAATATTAGGTAAATTTTGAGATTTTGTCTTACATGTTAATAATACATGTTAATGACATATTAACTTAATCAAAAACTATAGAACATCATTAAAGACATGTAGAGATGGTTTTAAGATCATTAGACAAAGAAGGCTTAAAGGTAAACTTAGAGAAGTGTTATTTCTGCAAAACGCAAGTGAAATATTTGGGATACGAACTGAACGACAAAGGAATTAAAATGGATGAACATCGATTAAAGAGTATACTAGAATATAATTGTCCAAGAAATTTAAAGGTATTACGAGAATTTCTCGGAATACAAAATTATTTTAAAAGATTGATTCCAGATTTATCGAATAAAATTTTTCCTTTGTTGAGACTACTGCAAAATGATGTAAAATAGAAATTAGTTGTCGTTTTTGCACAATAAAAAAGGAATTTACGAACAATTTAGAGGTATATCATCCTAGATATGATCAAGTATTTACTCTGAAAACTGATGCTTCTCTGAATAGATTCGCTGGAGTTCTTTTGCAAGATCAAGATGGCATAGAAGTTCCAATATCGTTTGTATCAAGAGTATCAAAGAAACATGAAAGGGGATGTTCCGTTACAACGCTAGAATTGGCGAGCATTCATTTTTGTGTGACCAAGTTAAGATTTTATTTGCTCGGTAATGAATTTATAATAGAAACAGACCATTTGTGTAGGAACAGACCATTTGTCGCTAAAACATATAATGAATAACAAATTCATGAACAATCGAGTACATAGATGGGCCTTATTGCTACAAGAGTACAAATTTACAATTAAATATATCCCGGGAAAGCTAAATATTATAGCAGACGCTTTAACAAGAGAAAACCATAGCAACAAGAAATAACAAGAAAATAGAATAAGGATAAGAATGAGTATACTTAAGGATAAACAAGGAATCTTTTCACTATATCAGATAACGCAAGATCAATTAAACTTATTAGAAAAAGAAAAAAGAGGCTCTAGAATTTGTCAAAATATATATGTAAAAGAACCGATTGACGATGAGAAATATCTAATAACGAATAACTTGGCATATAAAGTCGTCGATTAATTACATAAAGAAAACTATCAAATGGGTGCCAGAAAACTATGCCACATGTCAGTTGGGAAAATGGAAGAATCTCAGATATCAAAATAGCCCTAAATCAATCATAGCAAGGGAACCATTGGAGATTATAGCCATGTATTTTTTATCTGACCTCATATCTAGCTAACAAGGCAACAAGCATATATTGGTCGTAGTAGATGTATTTTCGAAATTTGTGAAGTTATATCCATGTGCAAGAACAAACGTTAAATGTTTTCAAATCTTAGGAAGTCTAAAGTTCTGTGTTGTGGATAATGTTTCCAATCGGAACGCTTTAAAAGATTTTGTCAACAGAAGTGACATTACGATTTACAAGTATTCGTCATCCACAATCAAACATTATTGAGAGACATATTCAAGAACTTAACAAATATTTGAGGATAATGGTACACAGCGATCACAGAAAATGGCAAGATAAGCTAAGTATAATAGAAGAATTACTTAACAATAATCCACATACGATGACTGGGCAATCGCCGATTTGTCTATTCAAACGTATCATTCCCGAAAGAAAATGGCTCAAGCAAAGTAGCAAAACCTACGAAGAGGTAGTAGAAATGGTCAATGAATTATATGTGAAAAGAGCAGAAAAATATGTAAAAAGGTTTTTGAAAAAGAAATCTAAGAAATCTAATTTGAAAGAGGAGATTTGGTGATTATAAGGGCGTTGCAAACATCTAACTATAAGAAAAATTTCAGTGCTAAGTTAATGATGCTATTTGAGGGTCCATACGAGGTCATAACCGAAAACCCATTTAAGAGTTGTGAAATCAAAGACCCAATCACAGGAAAAATTAGAGGAATTTTATACATACAAGTATTCCACTTTTACAAGTAATTAAAGAAAATTAAAATAAAATAATCAAACGTTTGTAAATTTTGCTTATATTACTTTCGAGAATCGAAAGAACGCATGCAAAATTGGGGGGTGTTGTGTTGGGAAATTGCACAATATAAATCGTACATCAGTTTGTAAATAAATGGGTAAAAATAAATTTCACCACAAAACAAAAAGGAAAACTATTACGGTAATTTAAGTTGACGTTCAGGTCAGCAAAAAGTGCAATACTTACAGTTTACACGTAATGTATTTGGGTTTTGCAAATTATATCCATCCTCATATCATTCGACAATTTCTTCACACTAAAACATAATAAAACATAAATAAACAAACATGTTCTCTATTATTGATAGTCAGTGCTAGTCAAGTGAGCAATGATAAATAGAAAAAGCCATGGGTCATTAAAACGATCAATAATAACAATTTTAACATTAACTACCTTGAAAATTTGGAATATTATCTCAGTAAAAGGTTAATTAAGCAACATATCTAGATGTATATGTTCAGCTTAAACATGTCAGTAAAACCAAAGAAGTATGCTCAAAAATATATTTTACCTACCTATAATTAAGATTAAAATGCAATGAAAGCACTCTCTATCTCTCTCTCTCTCTCTCTCTCTATATATATATATATATATATATATATATATATATATATATATATATATATATATAAGAATGAGTGTTTAAAAATCAAAGGACTAATATTGTCAAAACAAACGTGTTTATGTTGAGAGACTTTAAACCCATATCACAGCATTGAAAGCGTTTTCACTTTAAATTAGTTTTATTGTTAGTAGGTATAGATGGGGAGTTCTGGAACCACCACCCACCGTCCACCAGGCATGCCACGCATAGCAACAAACAAAAGTACCATGTAACATATTTAAATCTTTTGTTATTATTATGGGATGCTTTATATAAATCAAATGCAATTAACAACAAATGCTAACATATTTAAAGCTTTTGTTATTGTTTTGATATTATATAGCATAAGGCAATTGAACATTCGTTGATATTCAAAAATTAGCCAAATGGGTAGGTTCTAAAAATAACATACAGAGGTCGTAAGCCCAGGAACAATGGTTACAGGTTCTGATGTTTACAACTTGTTTAGTTTTATTATGTGTGAGGGTTTAAGGAAGTAGATTTCAAAAATTAGCATTTAAACCTTTTAATTCTTATATAGCATAAAGCAATATTCGTTGTTATTAAAAAAATGGATAGGTTCTATAAATAACACAGGGGTCGTTGGCAAACAAAAATACGAAGCTCAGAAACAATGGTTACAGATTCAATTCCTGATGTTCTATTTTGAGGTACCATTAGGAAGTAGATTTTAAAAAATTAGCATACGAGCAAACCAAATTTTAATTGAGTAAGTGTAAACGCTTAGAAAAGTAATTTTAGGAAGGCAAAACACTCAGAAACAATGGTTACAGGTTCAAATCCTAATGTGTGCAAGGTTTTAGTTTTAAGTTCCAAGTGTGAAGTATTAGGCTTAGGAAATAGATTTTTAAAAATTAGTATACGAGTAATTTAGGAGGGTAAAACACTCAGAAACAATGGTTACAGGTTCAAATCCTGATGTTTTATGTGAGATATTCGGATTAGAAAAATAGATTTTAAAAATTTAGCTTATGAGCAATTTTAGGAGGGTGAAGCACTCAGAAACAATGGTTACAGGTTTAAATCCTGATGTATGCAAGTTTTTAGTTTTTGCTTTAAGCCTTATGTGTGAGGTATTAGGCTTGATGAGTGGAATACAAAATTTAGCACATGCTCAAACCAATTTTAGAGTTTTTTGTTTTAGACCTGACCTGACCTGCTAAAAAATAATAGTCTAGCAGTTTGTTTTAGTTGAAAGAGATACAGGTTCAATTCCCCGTCAGATTTATGCTCCTTAATATAGTAGTATCAAACAAAGATTGAATAACTAAACAGTAAGCTTAGAAACAATGGTTGGGTATAGGTTCAAATCCTAATGTGTGCAAGTTTTTTAGTTTTTGCTTTAAGCCCTAAGTGCGAGGTATCATTTTTCTCGCCTCAGTAAGCATAATTCAAAAATAGGATATACACATGCGCAAAACAATTTTAGAGTTTTTGTTTTAGAACCGAGGGCACTGAGTAAGTGTAAGCATCAAACTTAGGTTTTGAAGTAAAAGTAAGAAGATATGCAATCAACACACAGTCAGTCTGACCTGATAAAAATAATAGTCTAACATTTTGATTTTTATTTGAAAGAGATACCGGTTCGATTCCTGATAAATGCTCCTCAATATGGTAACCTCAAACAAATACAAAGGGGGTACTGAACAACTAAACAGTAAACTCAGAATCAATGGTATACATGTGTGGTTACAGGTTCAAATCCTAATGTGTGCAAGTTGTGACTAGTCCAATCATTTGGTTTGAGGTGTAGCTTTCAAGATTGTAAGCCATCACATGTCATTCGCTTTTTAGAGCAGCAACGTATCCATATAACCCCTTAAACTTAATTTTATACTTATAGTTCATTCTGCTAACATTCTTTTATTATGTATCTTAAATCTATTCAGGTAACACTATTTTAATTTTTTTTAATTAATAATAATACCAAGAGTTATAAAGTACAACTCTAAGAAAAGAACAGTTATTTGTTTTGAAACATTCATGCTAGTTTACCTAATAAGTCAAACTGAATGTCTGAAAGTGTAGACCTCAATTTTCATAAACCAACACGGATCTACCATTTTAGAGTAATCTTAGCCATGTAACCACTCAAACTAATTGTTTTAAGGTGTAACTTTGAAGATTTATTTTGTTTTCAAACATTCATATTCTGAACCAGTTTACCTAACAAAGTAAACTAAATTGTTTGAGAAGCAACCTTCAATTTTCCGTAAACCAACAGGGCTCTATCATTTCAGAGTAATCTTAGTCATATGACCACTCAAACCAATTGTCTTGAGGTGTAGCTTTCAAGTTTTATTTGTTTTCAGACATTTATATTTTGAACTAGTTTACCTAACAACACAAGCTAAATATCTTGAAGAGTAGACTTCAATTTTCATAAAATAACAGGTCGCCCTCATTTCAGAGTAATCTTAGCCATGTGACCACTCAAACTAATTGTTTTAAGGTGTAACTTTGAAGTTTTATTTTGTTTTCAAACATTCATATTCTGAACCAGTTTACCTAACAAAGTAAACTAAATTGTTTGAGAAGCAGCCTTCAAATTTTCGTAAACCAACAGGTATCTATCATTTCAGAGCAATCTGAGCCATGTGACCACTCAAACTAATTGTTTTAAGGTGTAACTTTGAAGTTTTATTTTGTTTTCAAACATTCATATTCTGAACCAGTTTACCTAACAAAGTAAACTAAATTGTTTGAGAAGCAACCTTCAATTTTTCGTAAACCAACAGATCTCTATCATTTCAGAGCAATCTGAGCCATGTGACCACTCAAACCATTTGTCTTGAGGTGTAGCTTTCAAGTTTTATTTGTTTTCAAACATTTATATTCTGAACTAGTTCACCTAACTATACAAGCTAAATATCTTGAAGAGTAGTTTTCAATTTTCATAAAACAACAGGTCTCTATCATTTCAGAGTAATCTTAATCACGTGACCACTCAAATCAATTGTCTTGAGGTGTAGCTTTCAAGTTTTATTTTGTTTTCAAACATTCATATTTTGAGCTAGTTTACCTAACAGTAACAGAGCAAATCGAATGTCTTGAAGTGCAACACTCAATTTTTCGTAAATCAACTCGTCTCTGCTATGTTAGAGTAATCTTAGACATGTGACCTGTTAAACTAGTTATCTTGAGGTGTAGCTTTTTATGTGTGTGTATGTAATTTAAATTTGGATAGTTTAAAAAATTAAAAAAGTTTGTTATATAAAAAAATAAGAAAACTAAAGAGTTGATTACCTATTACAACACTCAGCTAAAGGAACATTAAGGAATGTTTCAAAACAAATAACTGTTCTTTTCTTAGAGTTGTACTTTATAACTCTTGGTATTATTATTAATTTAAAAAAATTTAAATTAGTGTTACCTGAATAGATTTAAGATACATAATAAAAGAATGTTAGCAGAATGAACTATAAGTATAAAATTAAGTCTAAGGGGTTATATGGATACGTTGCTGCTCTAAAAAGCGAATGACATATGATGGCTTACAATCTTGAAAGCTACACTTCAAACCAAATGAATGGACTGGTCACAACTTGCACACATTAGGATTTGAACCTGTAACCACACATGTATACCATTAATTCTGAGTTTACTGTTTAGTTGTTCAGTACCCCCTTTGTATTTGTTTGACGTTACCATATTGAGGAGCATTTATCAGGAATCGAACCGGTATCTCTTTCAAATAAAAATCAAAATGTTAGACTATTATTTTTATCAGGTCAGACTGACTGTGTTGGTTGCATATCTTCTTACTTTTACTTCAAAACCTAAGTTTGATGCTTACACTTACTCAGTGCCCTCGGTTCTAAAACAAAAACTCTAAAATTGTTTTGCGAATGCGTATATCCTATTTTTGAATTATGCTTACTGAGCCGAGAAATATGATACCTCGCACTTAGGGCTTAAAGCAAAAACTAAAAAAACTTGCAAACATTAGGATTTGAACCTGTACCCAACCATTGTTTCTAAGCTTACTGTTTAGTTATTCAATCTTTGTTTGATACTACTATATTAAGGAGCATATATCGGACGGGGAATTGAACGTGTATCTCTTTCAACTAAAATCAAACTGCTAGACTATTATTTTTTAGCAGGTCAGGTCAGGTCTAAAACAAAAAACTCTAAAATTGGTTTGAGCATGTGCTAAATTTGTATTCCACTCATCAAGCCTAATACCTCACACATAAGGCTTAAAGCAAAAACTAAAAACTTGCATACAGCAGGATTTAAACCTGTAACCATTGTGTCTGAGTGCTCCACCCTCCTAAAATTGCTCATAAGCTAAATTTTTAAAATATATTTTCCTAATCCGAATATCTCACATAAAACATCAGGATTTGAACCTGTAACCATTGATTATGAGTATTTTACCCTCCTAAATTACTCGTATACTAATTTTTAAAAATCTATTTCCTAAGCCTAATACCTCACACTTTGGACTTAAAACTAAAAACTTGCACACATTACGATTTTAACCTGTAACCATTGTTTCTGAGTGTTTTACCTTCCTAAAATTACTTTTCTAAGCGTTTACACTTACAATTAAATTTGGTTTGCTCGTATGTTAATTTTTTAAAATCTACTTCATAATGATACCTCATAATAAAACATCAGGAATTGAACCTGTAACCATTGTTTCTGAGCTTCGTATTTATGTTTGCCAACGACCTCTGTGTGTTATTTATAGAACCTACCCATTTTTTAATAACAACGAATATTGCTTTATGCTATATAAAGAACAAAAGCTTTAAATGCTAATTTTTGAAATCTGCTTCCTTAAACCCTCACACACATAATAAAACTAAACAAGTTGTAAACATCAGAACCTGTAACCATTGTTTCTGAGCTTACGACCTCTGTATGTTATTTTTAGAACCTACCCATTTGGCTAATTTTTGAATATCAACGAATGTTCAATTGCCTTATGCTATATAATATCAAAACAATAACAAAAGCTTTAAATATGTTAGCATTTGTTGTTAATTGCATTTGATTTATATAAAGCATCCAATAATAATAACAAAAGATTTAAATATGTTACATGGTACTTTTGTTTGTTGCTATGCCTGGCATTCGCATTTTTAAGATCTGCTCCCCAAGCCGAGTAAAATGACTCCAAACACCTAAAGCTTAGGCCAAAAACTCCAAAAGTTGGGTTGGCGCATGCGCAAATACTATTTTTGAAATCTACTTACTGAGCTGAGTAAAATGACACCCCACACTTAGAGCTTCAACTAAAAACTAAAAAGCTGAGTTTGCGCTTGCGCCAACCGCCATATCTGTTACGTCACTTTTTGCAAAAATCAAAATGGCGGAGCCTTTTACTTTGATTAGTGGCGCCAACTACCGGCTAAAATTTTAAATTTCCCGGGTTTTTCGCTTCCGGTCAAACATCTTGGGCGCCATCTTGGATTACGTCATCTCATTTTGTAGCTTACGTCATCCTTAATACAACCGCCATATTTGTTACGTCACGCGCATGCTCAGTAGCGGGTGGTGGGTGGTGGACGGTGGGTGGTGGTTCCAGAACTCCCCATCTATACCTACTATTGTTATTATGATGTAGAATTAGTTAGGTTAGGCAAAATGTCATTTAATTTTAAGAAGTTGTATATAAAATAAATAATTAAAACTTACCGCGCTTTAAAATAAGCAACACCTGTCTAAAATCTATAATTAATTCAAGATAGCCTGTCACAAACAAGGAAATCAAGGAGTTAAAGATTAATTGGGAGACTACTTGCAACTTCTGCTTTAGGAAGGTGATGGTTTTTTGAAGGGGCGCTAGAGAGGCACGCGTTATGATTACATCCAAAGAGTTTAAAGATTATTAAGTATTACTGTGTATGAATATATATATATATATATATATATATATATATATATATATATATATATATATATATATATATATATATATATATATATATATATATATTGTAACATCCCCAAAGGGTAATTAAATTTTTACAGCAAAAGCAACAATGCAACTAATGTGGCAACATAGCATGATATTGCAAATGCACAATTTAAACACTCTGTATCATATAGAAAAGTATTTTAGTCTGTTTTGTAATGTTAACCAATACGCAATTAAGTCATTGACCACACCGAATTACTGCATGTGACCTGAAATAAGCCCACTTACCTTTGCGTTAAGTGCGTCTGTGTCTTTCTTTTCTCCCCTTTGTTGCTGAAGGTAATCAGATTTCATGGGACACTACAATAGTTCACTGTACGCTGATCGTCAATAGTGGAGCCCTGTCTTGTATAATAATAATAGCTGGGTGTCGGAAACATTGAAAGAAAACGCAATTCTTTCCAAAACACTATTTTATTCAACAACGCTTAGAAACCTACAGGTGTAATGGCATTGAATTGAGGACAGACAGATTGGCGCCTATTCCGACAGATGGGCAATGGCTGCGTTAGGGAAGAGGACAGCTGGAGGCTCTGCACTAGATATGTTAACGTGACTTCTCCTTGAGGGGTGAGTGACCTAGTCGTGCACCGGTCGCTACACAGCAAGAAAACACAGGGGCGTACGAAATAAAGTTGTATGTTCACATTTTGTCCGCGTTATTTGCTGGTTTCATAGTTTCATGATTCACATTATTCTCTCTACGCCTGTGCAACCGACCGCGCAGCAATGTCGGGTGGAAACACTACACCAGGCCCTGTTTCAACGCTCTTGATCAGTTCCCCTACGTCTCATACACAAGTTCAATCAACAGTGAGTGAAGTATTACGCACTTAAGCTGGCATTTCTGCTTCTATTGTGCTGGTATTCACAATTCTTCGCGGGCCTTTTGTAGCCATGGCCTGTTCTCAGGTCTTAAATGTTTCGGGTGTCAGCAGTTCAAGAAGCAGAACGTTCGCCCAAGTGCCATTTGCCTAGCGCATATTTACCTTCAAACTGTGTGAGACGCGGAGGCATAATTTCCTAACTGACGTGACACGACAATTTAGGGCCATGTCCTCACCTAGAATCAAACAGGTATCTTTGGAGTTCAAATAAATTACTAGTCTTTCAGCGACTTCAGTTCTTAATGTCATTTTTCTTAAACAAAGCATCCGAAAGTGCAGCTGCCTGATGGGAGGGATTTGTAAATTTGAGTTATGAGTTTCTAGCACGTGTGGAAAAGATTCTTGGTCTCGGGTTACAGGTGCACAGGTTATATTAATTAGGCAAATATCTCTGGGTTTTAAGTTGTACTTTCAGATCAGGTTACATGTTGCTAACTATTTTGGATTTTCCGATTTTAGGCCTGCCAAAGTTACATTACTGAAAGGAGGGAAAGAAAAACCGTCGGGCGCAAAATTGCTCTAATTAGGGCAACCTGTCCGTCCTCAAATCGTAATCATGATGCCCGCAAACATGTCAGGTACATATAAAGAAATACAGTTTTAGAACTAGAGTAAGCATCTTAATTCACCTTGTGAGACTAAAAACGCCGCCCACACTCAAATGTGGTCGGAACACATGTCTAAATGGGTTTTACAGAGGACCACCCTGCATGAGCCAGTGGAGTCGACACGGATTGACACTTGGCGCCAGCCACTTGCTCTAGGATATTCCAAACTGTTCGGGACGACAGAATTTTGTCAATAAACAAGACTAAATGGGTTTTACAGAGGAACACCCGGTATGAGCCAGTGGAGTCGACACGGATTGACACTTGGCGCCAGCCACTTGCTCTAGGATATTCCAAACTGTTCGGGGCGACAGAATTTTGTCAATGAATAAGACTAAATGGGTTTTACAGAGGAACACCCTGTATGAGCCAGTGGAGTCGACACGGATTGACACTTGGCGCCAGCCACTTGCTCTAGGATATTCCAAACTGTTCGGGGCGACAGAATTTTGTCAATAAACAAAACTAAATGGGTTTTACAGAGGAACACCCTGTATGAGCCAGTGGAGTCGACACGGATTGACACTTGGCGCCAGCCACTTGCTCTAGGATATTCCAAACTGTTCGGGGCGACAGAATTTTGTCAATAAACAACACTAAATGGGTTTTACAGAGGAACAGCCTGTATGAGCCAGTGGAGTCGAAACGGATTGACACTTGGCGCCAGCCACTTGCTCTAGGATATTCCAAACTGTTGGGTGCGACAGAATTTTGTCAATAAACAAGACTAAATGGGTTTTACAGAGGAACACCCTGTATGAGCCAGTGGAGTCGACACGGATTGACACTTGACGCCAGCCACTTGCTCTAGGATATTCCAAACTGTATGGAGACGGCGATGCTGAGGTAAGACCGTTCTGAAAGCTAGAAACAGTCTGACCCCCTGTACAAACACAGGTCCTTTTATATCAAATCCACTCCCCTGTATGTGTGGGAACTATGACGAACAGACATAGTCATTACGGTTGAGAATATACCAGTTGCGTACACAATTATCGACTTTACTAGTGCCTACGTGATCTGCAGCATGTCACTCGAGTCTTTTATAAAAACTGTCTTGATATTCACATGTCTTGTTATGCGTCTTCTAGTTGAAATTAAATTGTAATACACATATTCTATGTACAATAACCATTTCGAAAGTGTACCTAGTTGCGAATGTACCACTGGTTCTCCTAGTTATTAACAATACACAAAACCCATTATTCGTCTCCTTCCCTCTACTTACTAATTGCATAAGAATAATTACATGTTTATACAGCTAAATTGCAATAATATACCCGCTTGCCACAACTGTGTACAACCTGCATATATGCTTGACAGTATAACATTCGCAAATTCTTAATGAATGATTAACTGACTACTGGTAAAATATTATCTTCCTGTGGACATTTCCTGAAAATGTTCACAAATATAGCCAATGTTGCAGATATAATACGTGCCTTTTTACTGAACAACCGTAAGGGATTCTGCTTCAGTTCGCACAAATAGAACAGACGACTAACCTTTACCTTAATGACATGTGCTTTTTTTATTAAATTATCAGTGTCTCAGCTCCCTCTTTTCTAAAAAATTACATCATACATTTTGGGTGAGTAGTTACAATATCTCACCTCCATCATCATGCCAAAAATACAGAGATAAATGGCAGAAGCTTACTGGACATGGAGGCGAGTGGAAGGCTATTATTCTTGCACAAAATACTTGTAAGTTCAACACAACCACACCACATAGTTCCTAGCCAACTGTTACCGAATATCTGCACAAAACATTGGCAATTCATACGTAATAAGCAAGCATTGTTTCAATCACACTGTTTCTTTGTTTTATTGTTTAAACAGGGACAGGTCGGCGCCAGATGGACCCCTTTTAGCGTTTCTAACGGTATTCTTTACCCTCGAGCAGCTATCATTATCTCCAATTGCCCTTTAGATACCCGACACTTGTCATCCTATGTAGTGGAGATCCCAGAGTCCTCAAGGTGCGGACATATTAAGCGCCACTTCACGACCCATCTGGTGTCACCTAAAGTTAACCTCCCATCAAAGAGCCTGGGAAATGTCTGTATTTGAAATACACACATGCGTCTGTGTCTTTACCTCAGGACGGGATACAACAATATCGAAGTATTAATATTTCATTGCGAAATCATATTAACTTACAGGGTTTTCAACAGGAGCTAATTTGCACGGACAGTCTTCCAACTGTACCCTTAATAAAAGCACCGTAATCAGTAAATTCGAGGGCTAGATAACTCCGGCACAAAAGATTTGTAGAAAACACAAAAACACAATGCCAGTATTACAATATATCTCAATATATATATATATATATATATATATATATATATATATATATATATATATATATATATATATATATATATATATATATATATATATATAAAAGTTTGTAACAGCTCACTACAGTAAGCAACTGGGGTAAGATTTGTAATTTGTAGCAAACTTGCAGGAGGCTTTCTGTTAATCTATCAATCCTACACTTTCGTTGGAAAATATTCTGCAAGGTTAGTGCAATATTACCTTACTCAGCCGGTATATATATATATATATATATATATATATATATATATATATATATATATATATATATATATATATATATATATATATATATATATATATATATATATATGTGTGTGTGTGTGCAAGTTTGCTGCAAATTACAAATCTTACCCCAGTTGCATTACAAATGCAACTGTTTCTTTTGTAACCTTACTGTAGTGAGCTGTTACAAACTTTTAACTTACAGCCAGCTTAAATTTTAAACGGGCCCAGCAAAGTTGTAAACTCATATTTGCAACTTATCTACAATTGTATATACAATTGTACAGTGCGAGTTTGTAACTTGGAATAATTTCAATTAATCTGCTACAGCATCTTTTTAAATGATGCTGGAAGGCTACAGATAGTATTTTCTTTTACAATCTTTCAAAAGAAATATATAATACACTTTGTGCCAAATGTAAATGACAATGTAAATGACAACCATAACTTTTGTTGACTATTTTCAATGTATATGCCAAGCTATACAAAACCACCAAATTTCAATTTTTATTATAATTTTCAGTTTAAAGCACGAAAAAAATTTGTGTAGATTAAAAGTTCCCCGAAGTAACAGGAAATGTTCCAAATGAGTTTCAATTATTAATTTTAAAATAATAGACTGTATTTTTTTAACCTCAACAAATAAAAATTTGAAATCTGCTAGTTTTCTACAACTCCACATGTTGTAACTTTAAAAATAGCCAACAAAAACCTAGGGTTTATTAAAATAAATTATCTACGACGTCATTTTTCAAATATAGGACATACTGTATATTTTTTAAAAGACTGCAACCTAAAATACTAATCCATGTGTCATATGACAGCATTGAAAGTGTTTTCACTTTAAATTAGTGTTATTGTTATTATGATGTAGAATTAGTTAGGTTAGGCCAAATGTCATTTAATTTTAAGAAATTGGATATAAGATAAATAATTAAAACTTACCGCGCTTTAAACAATGCAACACCTGTCTAAAATCTATAATTAATTCAAGATAGCCTGTCATAAACAAGGAAATCAAGGGGTTTCAAGATTAATTGGGAGACTACTTCCAACTTCCGCTTTAGGAAGGTGATGGTTTTTTGGAGGGACGCTAGAGAGGCATGCGTTATGATTACATCCAAAGAGTTTAAGGATTATTAAGTACAACTGTGTAGGAAGATTGGGTAATTGACCTGCAAGCAGCAGAACAACAAATAAATTGATGTTCCAGAATAAAAATGCATTCAGAAATATAATGGTATTAAGAATAATCACTTCTAAACTTACCTAGAAATCATCCATGGAAACCAGGTATCGAAAATCAATCAATTACTGTTTAAAATAAATAAAAGGGAACAATGCTCGATATATAAAGACAAATTAAACTGTCACAGTACCTGTCTAATAATATTTGGTGGGGAAAAGCAGATATATTAACTAACTTTGAACAAAATTTTTAACTTTGGATTTGAACACCAGTTAAAAAGCGAATTATAGATGACGTAAAGTGTTCAGTGTTTGAGATAATAAAACTATTTTAATTATTCGCAAAAACAGTCGTCACAAAAAATCAGTTCAGCCGATTAAGATAAAATTTGTCATATAATTTTATAGGCACTGAAAATTGTTCTTAAATTTAACACAATATTAGAAGGATCCAAATAGTTATTATTTAATGTAATGACAATAAATCCATTGAGTAAATTGTTTTACGAGTTTAACTTAATATCCATTGAATAAGTAACTTTCTTTAATTCAATGGGACATATTTCTCTGAGTCAGTGAAAAAAAAAACAGTCAAAATTTTTAATTTGCATAAGCAGGCTATTCTTCTATAAATTTATATAGAACCGACCAACTGAGAGAGAAGAGCAAGGAAAGAAACAGAGGGTAAATTTATTTTGGTAGTGTATTAATAAAACAAAAACAAGTATCCATCTATATTATATATTGCTCGATTGACTAAACAGCTGAATAACAATATCGGTGTAGAGAGTATGCAACCAACATTACACTGCAATATAACAGTTGGCTCCCAACATTGGGGCTTTATAAAAAAACATATTATTCAGATTATATAACTATACAATATATATATATATATATATATATATATATATATATATATATATATATATATATATATATATATATATATATATATATATATATATATATCGGCTGAGTAAGGTATTATTGCACTAACCTTGCAGAATATTTTCCAACGAAAGTGTCGGATTGATAGATTAACCGAAAGCCTCCTGCAAGTTTGCTGCAAATTGCAAATCTTACCCCAGTTGCAATACAAATGCAACTGTTTCTTTTGTAACCTTACTGTAATGAGCTGTTACAAACTTTTAACTTACAGCAAGCTTAAATTTTAAAAGGGCCCAGCAAAGTTGTAAAATTTAAACTTGTATTTGCAACTTATCTACAATTGTATATACAATTGTACAGTGCACTTGCACTGTACAATTGTATATACAATTGTAACTTGGAATAATTTTAATTAATCTGCTACAGCATCTTTTTAAATGATGCTGGAAGGCGTCATATAGTATTTTCTTTTACAATCTTTTAAAAGAAATATATAATACAATTTGTGCCAAATGTAAATGACAATGTAAATGACAACCATAGCTTTTGTTAACTATTTTCAAAGTATATGCCAAGCTATACAAAACCACCAAATTTCAATTTTTATTATAATTTTCAGTTGAAAGCACGAAAAAATTTTGTGTAGATTAAAAGTTCCCCGAAGTAACAGGAAATGTTCCAAATGATTTTCAATTATTCATTTTGAAATAATAGAATATTTTTTTTTAACCTCAACAAATAAAAATTTTAAATCTGCAGGTTTCCTACAACTTCACATGTTGTAACTTTAAAAATAGCCAACAAGAACCTAGGGTTTATTAAAATAAATTACCTACGACGTCATTTTTCAAATATAGGACATACTGTATATTTTTTAAAAGGCTGCAACTTAAAATACTAATCAATGTGTCCAAGCATTTTTGAAAAAAGACCTGTATTTGATTAACTCAATTTATTTCAAGTTATAAACTAACACTGTATAGGTGTGTGTGTGTGTTTTGTTTCTTTAACGTCGGCCTATTTTCGTGACTATGGCCAATCACCGATGCCAGTGAGCAGTTTAACCTCACTATCCTGGAAATTTTGCCGAACCCCCGCCTTTCTGTAAGGAGGGTAGGGATCTTTAACGTGCCCAACATCGCATGGGCACGGGTTCGGCGGCTTTATGCCGCCTTCGAAGGGCGGAACGTGCAGACATTCAACGTACCCAAATACAATGCCAGAACCTCGGTTGATGTTGATGTTACAGTTTGTACTGAAAAAGTGAAAGGAGAATCCTGGGATCGAATCCAGTACCTTTCGGTTCAGAGGCACAGGTTCTTGCCTCTGAACCACCGAGGATCTTCACTGTATAGGCGTATATATACAAAATACATATTTTGTGTAAAACTGTAAAAAATGAATTGAGCTAATGTTACTTCGAATAAAATTTTTATTACATAAAAAAATTAAAGACTTACCACACATTCCATTTCTACTGATAAATAGATATATAGATTTTATTGACCATCAAATGTACGGGATAGGTCACAGCCCTAATGAGTACCGATAGTATCTATCTACATTCAGAAACATTGAGTTAAAATAAAGCGAAAGTATGACTTCAACCCAGACAGCACAGACACATTCTGAGAATATACCAGGAATGTTTCAAAAGAATATTCAAACATCTCCAGGACATTCTCACAAGGTACAATATATATTCATAGAATATTCTATGGACATGAGAATGAGACAGGTTCTAATAAGGTTCTTAGAATGTTATTTATAATATTTTTAGGAGCTCCCAGTATTTTCTGAAAATGTTCCACGAACATTCAATAAATCTTCTCAAAATGTTCATACATATACTCGTGGGAACATTGCGTTTTTAAAAAACATATACAGGGTGTTTCGCATAAGAAACGACACAGAGCAGGGGCATGTAGGGGAACCTAAAATATGATGATTTAACGCAACTTACTCCTATACTAAGGTGCATCCCTGAGAAGTTATAGGCTTACAAAGTGGGGTTTTAAATTTCGAAAAAAAAAATCAATATCTCAGTAATACTTCAACTTAGAAAAATCAAATTTGGTACACGTTTTGGGTGTACCAAGATCATTAATAGTTAGTGAGTAGAGTTCAATTGAAGCATTTCAAAAGGTTGAATAGTGGTGATGCACCCATAAAATGTGACAGAATTTCTTAACCTCTTGGCGGATCTAAAAAAATATTATTTCATTTTATGGGGTAAGAAATTATAAAGCTTTTTTACTCTTGTTAATTTTCAAAAAACTTTTGTCGTTTTCAAGAAAAACGCCCCTAACTAATGACACATATATTATTGTTACTTAAAATCATCAAAAATTCAATAGATGCCTGTGAAATTATCATGTTGAAGAGTTTCTATAACTTATCGATAGCATTTTTTTCTATTGTTTGAATTACCTGTTTTCTAATAAATTATACTTATTCACACGTTTTTCCTGATTGTCAAATTTGACTTATACATAAGTTTATTGGCAACTATTTAAATTTCGATGATTTTTAGTAAGATTGATAAAATATGTTTCTTTACTTATTTGTGTTTTTCTTGAAAACAACAAAGTTTATTTGAAAATAACAGGAGTAACAAAGTTTTAGAGTTAAATTCCTCATAAAATGAAATATTTTCTTAAATCCGCCAATCTGTTAAAAAATTGTGACATTTTAAGAGTTCATCACCACTTCCTTTCAAATGCATTAATTGAACTTCACTTACCATTGATTAATGCTCTTGGTACACTTAAAACGGATACTAAACTTGGTTTTTCTAAGTTAAAATATTACAGAGATAGTGATTTTTTTCGAGATTTGAAACCCCACTTTGCAGGCCCATAATTTCTCAGGGGTGCAACTTAATATAGGAGTAAGTTGCGTTAAATAGCCATATTTTACGTTTGCCTACATGCCCCTGTCCTTTGTCGGGTCTTATGCTAAACACCCTGTATACATTTTTTGAATGAAACAGAAATTAAGAAAATGCAAAGATATGAAATATTGGCTTTCTCTACGAAATTTACTGATTTTCCACCATTTAACTGGCCTTTTATATATCTTCGTATAAGCAAGCCCAACAGGGTACAATTTGAACTTCAATCACTCACCCTTGTGTAAGTTACCATATTGTTCCAGTAGCCCCACACACCTGTGAACCCACGTTCAGATACGTAATAAGTCAACAATTCGAGTATTGCACATTTATTCAGATTAACTTTGTACTTATAACAAATAAGAATAAATGTCTGAATAAAATATTAATAAAACAATAAAAAATTCAATGACATAAAAATCAAATAAATAAAGATACAGTTCTTGGAGTTGTCAGAAAATGCAATAGCCATATACAAAGTTTCCGAGAGGAATAATCACGGTTACCCCCCACTGAAGTAACTTGAAATTTGGCTAGACTATTGATCCTACAGGCTTTCAGTGTGGAATTAAAGGAATTGCATTACGCAATAGTAC